>VMDR010001219.1:0-139496 GCA_007922815.1 Macrotus californicus
GGGGACCTCGCCTATCTAACCTCTGCATAAATGATTGAGTATTATAAGGTGTCTAAACTCCTGCAACATTCACTATTCTCTCTCCTTCTATATAAGCACCAGTATAGGGTAAAGGAGGGTCAGGAGGTCTAAGCATGCTTCTATCTCCCCTAGGGGGAATCCATATTTTACTTCTGACTAAGTAAACTGCATAGGGAAAACCTGGAATGATAGGGAGAGGCCTTTGGCGGTTTTTGTTGTTTTAAGGGTAATATTTTAACCTTGCTGCCATCGGAGGGGGAATTAACATGGGTGCAGAAGCAAGGAGCTCTTCCTGCCTCAACTGATCTAACATCCTTCTCAGAACTCTTAGGGGGTAATTTATCTAGGGCCTTTCTTAATAAGTCACATGAGGGATAAACAGGGGTGGATGAATCAGGTTGGTCAGTATATGGCTCACCAGGTGTTTTCTTAAAAGTCCTGGCAGTCTGTTTTTCCAAGTTCTCAAAATCCTTTCCAGTATTTCCTCCTTTCTTAGTTATCTCAAGCAAATATACTATGAATATAATAATCCCCACAATTGATATTGCTGCCCCCCTGGGTTATGCCGCATCCTCCTCCCAGAAGTGGTCTTCCTTGAAGCTCCTTCCCTAGCGCCTGTGCCTTGCCAGGGGCTAGTTAGGACAAAGGATGCGGCAAATGTGTGGTTGCCTCTCGAGCACCCCCTAATGGGGACCTGGCCCACAACCCAGGCATGTGCCCTGATTGGGGATCGAACCAGTGACCATTTGGTTCCCAGACTGGTGCTTAAGCCACTGAGCCATATCAGCCAGGGCAATTAAAAAAACAACAACAAAAAACAGCAAGAAGTAAGGGGAAAGAGGTTGGATAGAGTAATACATATTTTACTTATCTTCACCCAAGGACATGCTTAATGATTTTTAGAGAGAGGGGAAGGGAGGGAGAAAAAGAGGGAGAGAAACATGCATGTGAGAGAGAAACACTGATCCATTGCCTCTTGTATGTGCCCCAGCTGAGGACTGAACCCTGCAACCCAGGCATGTGCCCCAACCAGGAATTGCACCACAACCCTTTGGTTTATGGGATGATGCTCCAACCAGCGGAGCCACACCTGCCAGGGCAGAGTCATACATTTTGGATGAGTTACAAGTCGAGTGGAAGAACCATACTATCTGAATCTGGATTATACAATGTTCATATTCCTGTTTTTCTCCTGCTTTGTCAGCTTTCCTGTCTGATGGTGGGGCTATGGGGATCAGAGTTGAGGTCTGAGCAGACTGAAGGGGCATGGAGCCAACATACACACTTGTTTATTGGAAAGATGCAGGGGCAATAGCTTTATCTCATCAGTTAGCTTGATGAGTAGCTGTGACTTTCATCTACATTTCTTGGGCATATGGACAAGTGGGGACAGAATGGTATTATTTATGGGTGGTGGATTTAAGACCTCATAAATGTCAAATGTTTAATATACCTCATGTATATTTAGTGAATCATGAATATTGGTATGTCTTGGTCCTTCCTTCCCTTTCCATCTAGTTCAGAACATGTATGCCCCACTTATTTTTATATCTCTCCAACATGCCTCTCATGCTATTTGCTTCTATACTCAGTTTTATTTAGCCTCCTCACTTTTATCTTATTTTCTACAGTAAAATAGAAAGTTATTAAAAAAACAAGTGCTAGCAAGGATGTGGAGAAGGGGGAGCCCTTTTGCACTGTTGGTGGGAATGCAGACCGATGCAGCCACTGTGGAAAGCAGTGTGCTGATACCTCAAAAAATTAAAAATGGATCTGCTTTTTAACTCAGTGATCCCCTTTCTGGGAATATATTCAAAGGAACCCAACACCCTAATTGAAAAGAACATAAGCACCCCTATGTTCATTGCAGTGTTATTTACAATCACCAAGATGTAGAAGCAGCCCAAGTGTCCATCAATAGATGAGTGGATAAAACAACTATGGCACATTTACACAATGGGATCCTACTTGGCCTTAAGAAAGAAGAACATTTTATACTTTGCAACAGCATGGATGGACCTGGAGAACATTATGCTAAGTGAAATAAGCCAGTCAGTGAAAGACAAATACCATATGATTTCACTCATATGTGGAATCGAATGAACAAACTGAACTAACAAGCAAAACAGAGACAGACTGATGGATGGAGAGCAGGATGACAGCTAGTTGTGGGGGGAAGTGAGGGGGTGGAGGGACTGAGCAAAAAGGGAGAAGGACTCATGGACAGGGATAATACTGCGGTGATTACTGGGGGGGAGAGGGTATAAGGGGACTAAATGGTAATGGAAAAAATATAATGAAGATTAAAAAATACAATTATTAAATAATACTACAAGCACATGTTACAAATTTAAAAATCATGTATAGTGAAAATTACCTTTGAAGATCTCTTAAATTACCCATGAAGCACCATATGTAGTATTTATGAGCTTATGTTGGAGGCTGACACGCTGTCGCTGAATAATTCCAACCCAGTGGGTCTTCCCTCAAGTGTTGGAACCGACTTGCTCTTCTAGGGAGGAAGTTGCTGTTTTGTTTTGGGGGTTTAGACTGGCACTCAGACTGCTGGGAGTCCACCCCGCAAGAGGTGCCCAGAAACTGAGACCAAAGGAGATGAAAGATTCAAGTCTTCCATCTCTTGCTTATTATAAGTTGTCACTCACCAAGTAAATTGGTGCTTATGTTTCTCTCTCCTAACACCACTTGAATTTGCATGAATTAAATGTGCGTATGTTGTTCTTCTGGAGTACAACTAATAGAAAATGATGAAAGACAAATAGGATATCCATAATTTTTTTAAAAGCCCTTTTAGAAAAGAAGGAAAATGAAAGCAACATATAGTGGTAACTTGCTGTAGAAGATGAGTGAAGTAGATCATAGGACAAGCGAATTTCAGAGGCAACTCTTTGTTAATTCGCCTTCTTAACAATGGAATGAGCTCAGTATGTCTGCCCCGGGTTCTGCCCAGGAGAATTTCCCTTGTTTGTACCCCACAGGGCCACCCCTGAGAAAGAGATGGGGCAGAGTCCTCAGCAGTGTACTCTCTGTTGATGAATACATTTGGGTTGGGGCTCATCTGAAGGGTTGAGCAATAGTCACAGCTTACTTCGCAAGAATTGAGTTTTTGTTTGTGAGTTCTTCTTTAAGACTGGTTAACTTCCTATGGCTTTCATTCGGCTAGGGGACAGTGTTTGTTGATAACCCAATCCAGAAATTGTTTGAGGTTAGGAGTGTGATATAATGATTTGCCAAATTGTAACAGGTGAATGATCATCTTTGTTTTTTCCTAATTCCCCTTTATTTATTTATTTATTTACTTACTTACTTAACTTTTATTAGATTTATTGGGGTGACATTGCTTAATAAGATTATATGGGTTCCAGGTGTACAATTCTTTAACACATCATCTGTGTATTGTGTGTTTATCACCCAAAGTCTAGTCTCCTTCTGTCACCATTTATTCCCCCCTGTACTCTCTTCTACCTCCCCTCAACCCCTTTCCCTCTGGTAATCACCATATTATTGTCTGGTCTATCAGGTTTATTTTTTTCTTTATCTCTTCACCTATGTCATTCATCTAGCTTCTCAACATGCTCCCCTCTGACATCTGTCAGTCTGTTCTCTGTGTCTATGAGTTTGTTCCTATTTTCTGTGTTTATTTTGTTCATTAGATTCCACATGTAAGTGAGATCGTTGGCATTTGTTTTTCTCTGACTGGTTTACTTCACTGAGCATAATACTCTCCAGAGCCACCCATGCTGTTGCAGAAGGTAAGATTTCCTTTTTACGTCTGAGTAGTATTCCGCTGTGTAAGTGTACCACAGCTTTTTTATCCAGCCGTCTATTGATGGGCACTTGGGCTGCTTCCACATCTTGATGATTGTAAACGATGCTGTGATGAACATAGGGGTGCATGCACAGGGGCAGGCAAAAGCAGATTTACAGTTGTGAGTATCTGAAACACAGAGTTTACTCTTGTGTTATTATTTATTCCTGTGTTATGTATTTTTCCATATGAACAACTGTAAACCTATGTTTTCCCACCCTTGTATGCTATCGAATTAGTGTTTCGGGTTCCTTTGGATATATTCCCAGAAGTGGAATCGCAGATGATCATCTTTGGATTAATGAACTATTGCCCACTGGTGGGTAATAAAGAAATAAACTCCCACGAGAGCCATCTAAGAGGGGGCAAGGGGTCTGCAGTTCCCTGATGTGTGTTCCTGATGCTGGCTGGTAATCACGCATGCTCCCAGTTAATTCATTCTTTTGCTTTCTTAGATGACTATTTCCTAACACCTCCTCTTCTGTCAAATCCCCAATATCTTCTCCTCTACTCTCACTTATAATTGACGACAGCCATAACGGTAATTATCACACAGGTGATGGCTTAAAACAACACAAACATATTACCTTAGAGTTTGATAGGTCACAAATTTGACACCGGTCTCACTGGGCTAAAAGTCAAGGTCTAGGCAGGGCCGTGTCCCTTTCTGGAAGCTCAAGTGAGAGTCTATCTCCTTGCCTTTTCTAGCTTTCAGAGGTCACCTGCATTCCTTGGCTCATGGTCTCCTTCCAACTGTGAAGTCAGCAACTCTCTGACCCTCTTCCATTGTCACATGTTCCTCTGACCCAGTCTCCTGTTTCTCTCTCCCACATTTGTAGCAACAGGTGCACTGAAGATATACTTCATATACCACACAATTCACCCATTTAAAGTGTAAAGTTAGATAGTTCTCCAAGGAAGACATACAGAGGACCCATGAACATGAAAAACTGCTCAACATCACTAGCCATCAGAGAGATGAAAATTAAAACCACAATGAGATATCTCCTCACACTCGTCAGAATGGCCATCATCAATAAATCAACAAACAACAAGTGCTGGTGGGGATGTGGAGAAAGGGGAACCCTCGTGCACTGTTGTGGGAATGCAGACTGGTGCAGCCACTGTGGAAAATAGTGTGGAATTTCCTCAAAATATTAAAAATGAAGCAGCCTTTTGACCCAGCAACTCCAGTGTTGGTAAAATATCCTAAGAATCCTGAAACATTAATTCAAAAGAATTTATGCACCCAATGTTCATAGCAGTGCTATTTACAATAGCCGAGATTTGGAAACAGCCTAAGTGCCCATCAGTAGATGAATGGATGAGAGAGCAGTGGTACATTTACATAATAGAATATTACATAGCAAATAAAATAAAATAAAATAAGGAATTCTTACCTTTTGCAACAGCATGGACGGAACTGGAGACTATTATGCTAAGTGAAATAGTTGGTGAAAGACAAATGTCATATGATCACACTTATAAGTGAAATCTAATAAACAAAATAAACTAACAAACAAGACAGAACCAGAGGCATAGAATCATGGAACGGACAGACGGCTGTAAGAAGGTAGGGGTAGGGTAGGAGGTTGATTGAAAGAAGGTGAAGGGATTAGTCAGATAACATATGGGAATGACCCCTGGACTGGACAGTGGTGTGGGGATTGACTGTGGGATGGGCTGGGTGGAAGGGGGCAAAGGGGGAAAAATTGGGACGACTGTAATAGCATAAACAGTAAAATATTTAAAAAAGTGTAACTTAGATAGTTGTAGTATATTCACAGAATTGTGCATTTTTCACCACAACCAAATATAGGCCAGTTTTTATTATCCCTGAAAGAAACTCTGTATACTTCAGCAGTCTCCCTTTCTTCTCTCTATCCCAAATCCCGGCAACCACTTCTCTATTTGCTATGTCTGGGGATTTTCCTATTCTGGACATTCAATATATAAGTGGAATCATACAATATGATGCTTTTTTGTGCCTGGCTTCTTTCACTTAGCATGTTTTCAAGGTTCATCTATGTTGTAGCATGTATCCATATTTTATTCTCCTCTTCCACTTAAAAAAATCTTTTAAAATCCTCACCTGAGAATGTCTTTATTGATTTTACAGAGAGAGAGGGAGAGCAAGTAAGTGAGGGAAACATCAACGTGAGAGACACATCAATCAGTTGCCTTCTGCACGCACCGAGACTGGGGATCCAACCCACAACCTAGGTATGTACCCTGACCGGGGATCAAACCTGCAACCTTTTGGTGTACAGGATGACACTCCAATCAACCAAGCCATCAGGCCAGGGCTCTCCTCTTCCACTTTTAAGGACTTTTATGCAATTAGTTTGGGCCTACACAGATAGCCCAGCTGAATCTTCCCATCTGAAGTCGTTACCACTAATCACATCTGTGAATTCCCTTTGGCCATGTGAAGTAACAGTCAGAGGTTCCAGGCATTAGAACCTGGACATCTTTGGAGGGCCATTGCTCTGTGGACCATAATGATCACCCTTCCTATTTCAGAGAGAAAAGAAAAGCAGTAAGAAGAGAATTGATAGAATTTATTACCAAATCTTACCTCCTTCCCTTGTGTGGAAAAGCAGGTACTCTGCCCTCCTTCCTGTTAGGGTCGTTGGAAAATTCAGGATCCCAGCACTTCCCTTCAGAGTCTGTCCCTCCCTCTGCCGCTAGGCACCACACCCTGCACTTCTCACTCACTCAGTGACACTGATGGAGCCACTCCACCCTCTGTTTTCTGCACACTCATTTTCCCCCTTTCCTGGATCATTCCTACTGACATACAAAGAACTAGCAATTTCTCCCTTATTAATACAAAATCCTTTCTTGACCCCCCTTCCCAGTCCTGCTATGGCGCCATTTCTTTGCTTCCTTTTACAATAAAGCTTCCTGAAAGATTGTCTCTTCTTTCCAGTTTCTCTATTTAAATTCTTTGTTAAAGTTTTTGCATAAATATACATAATAGAAAAAACAACTTTAACCATTTTAAGTGTACAATTCAGTGGCACCAAGTACATCCACAGTGTCGAGCAACCATCACCATGCCTAGAACTTACTAGGACTTTTAAATCATGCCAAACAGAATCTCTTGCCCATTAAACCAGGGGTGTCAAACTCATTTTCACCAGGGGGTGGGGGGTGGAGGGGGGGTGGGGCACACACCAGCCTCACGGTTGCCCTTGAAGGGCCAAAATAATTTTAGGACTGTATACATGTAACTACTCCTTAACTGTTAAGGAGTTGAAATTACTTTTGGCCCTTTGAAGGCAACTGCGAGGCTGATGTGGCCCCCGGTGAAAATGAGTTTGACCCCCCCCTGCATAAAACAATAGTTCCATTTCTCAAACCTACCTCAACCCCTGGTAACAACCATTTCACTCTCTATGTCTATGAAGGTGACTATCCTAGATACCTCATGTACTGTAAATGGAATCATTTTTCCTTTTTTGTGTAGCTTATTTCACTTAGTATAATGTTTTCAAGTGTCATCCATCTTGAAGAATGTATGAACCTTTCATTCCTTTTTAAGGGTAAATAATATCCCATTGTATTTGTGTATCAGATTGTGTTATCCACTCATCTGCTGGTGGACACTTGGCTGTTTCCACCACTCGGCCGTTGTGAATTATGCTGTTACAAACATTGGCGTACTAGTATCTATGTGAGTGAATTCTCTTAAACCCACGCTGGTGGCTTTCACACACACTGTTTTACCCAAACTGTTTTTGTAAAGCTCATTGATTATCCCTGGGTCGCTATGCCCAGTGGTCAATTCTCCATTCTTATCTCACTTAGTGGCATTTGACACAGTTGATCATTCCCTGCCCCTGGAAATACGTTCTTACTCAACACCCAGGACCCCACCACACACTTGTAGCTTTCTTCCCACCTCGCCAGCCGCTTTTTCTTAGTCTTATTCTCTCGTCATGTTCTCGCCCCCTCCTCAGTCCTTGTTCCTACTCTTTTTTCTGTCTGTACTTATTCCCTTGGTGATACCATCTAGTCTTACGGCTTTAAGATGTGCAGACAGCTTCCAAACTCATACCCCCAGCTTGGACCGCTCCTTCAACTGCCGAACTCCAACAATCTACTTGACGTCTGCATTTCCACGGCCAGTGGACCTCTTTGATTTAACAGGTCCAGAACTAAATCCCTGATCATCCTTATTCTCCCCATGAAACCCAGTCCTCTCAGGACTTCTTAACGGATTTGATGAATCTTGATCCTTCCAGTGGCTTTAGGCAAAAATCTTAAATCATCTTTTAACCCTCTATTTCTCTCCCACTTCACATCCAGTCCATTAACAAAAACTGTTGACACTTGGAAAGATGTACAGAATTTGAGAATTTCTTAAGAAAGACAAATACCATATGATCTCACTTATATGTGGAAGCTTAAAAACAAACAAACAGCACACTCACAGATACGGAGAGCAGATTGGTGGTTGTCAGATGCTGGGCCTGGGGTGGGCAGAATGAGTAAAAGGGGTCAAAAGGTGCAAGCTTCCAGTTACAAAATAAATATGCAGGGGGTGTAGTGTACTGCATGGTGATGATTAGTAATACTGTATTGCATATTTGAAAGGGGCTAAACCAGTAGATCTTGAAGGTTCTCATCATAAGAAAAAGTTTTGTGACTTCGTATGGTGACACCTGTTAACTAGGGTCATTGTAGTGATCATTCTGCAGTACATACAAACATCGAGTTATGTTATATGTCAGTTTTATCTCACTTGAAAAAAACTGTTGGTGCTTCAAAAATGCATACAGAATTTGCCCTGGCTGGTGTGGCTCAGTGAATTGAGTACTGGCCTGTGAAGCAAATGGTCACTGGTTCAATTCCCAGTCAGGGCACATGCCTGGGTTGCAGGCCAGGTCCCCAGTAGGGGGTGCAGGAGAGGAAACCACACATTGACGTTTCTGTCTCTTTATCCTTCCCTTCCCCTCTCTCTCAAAATAAATAAAGTCTTTAAAAAAAAAAAAACAAACCAAAATACATGCAGAATTTGGCCATTTTTCACTACCTTCTAGTGCTACTGCCTTGAGACAAGTCACCAGCATCTCTGGCCTGGATTATTTCCAAAGCCTCCTATCTAGTCTCCCTGAGTATACATTTACTTTTTTTTCCCCCAGCCATTTGTCAACATAGCAGCAGAGTGATGCCATTGGAATATAAGTCTCTATGTCATCCCACTACTCAAAATCCAACGAAGGCTTTCCAGTGAACTCAAAGAGGAAGTCGGTGGGCTGGGAATGGCTGGCAAGGCCCTCCGCAAGCTGGGCCCTCCTTAGTTCTCTGGCCTCACCCTCTGCAGGTCCCCACCTCCCTGCACTGGCCTCACTGTTTTTCTCAAACACACTGGCATAGCTGCACCTCAGGACCCCACACTTTGCATTTCCTCACTCCCTCAGCACCTCTTCTCCGACGCCGCCTTTTCAGTGAGAACTTTCCCAATGACGTTTCAAATTGCAGCCCCGCCAGCATTTCCCTGTCCTCTAAGGCACTTATCACTTTTGATAACACAGGCTCATTTACTTATCAATTTTTTCTTCTCAGGAGAACCTAAACTATTTAGGGCAGGAGTTTTCATTTCTTTTGTTCACTGATGTATCCACAGGACCGAGAACACTGCCTGGCACACAGTAGGTACTCAAAAAATGTTTGTAAGATGAAGCCCAAATTTGTTGCAAGTCACATGACGTCAGTAAGATGGATGGCCCTCATTGGCTGCCCAAGTTGATGTTGAAGGCACCTGCTACCCTCGATGTTTTTATTGACACAGGAAGCAAAGGCACCTGCTGGGAGCAGGGTCAGAGGTGTGTGGTACGGGGCTTGAGGAGAAGGCTCCAGATTTGCAAGAACAGTTGTGGGAAATGAAAAAGGCGGCATGTAAAAGGTTTCCAAGCCTAACAGATGGTTGTACTGAGGTTGAAGAAAATATATTTGTGAGTATCAATCTCAGATTTTTTTCCAGACTCTAACAATAGCTACTTTTCTTGAAAGTGTCAAAGAGCTATGCTAAGTGCTTTTCCTTCAGTATTTTATTTTATCTTTATAATCACTTTGAGAAAATTGTTATTATTTACATTCTACTGAAGAGAGAATGGAGGTCTAGGTAAGTTAAATAAGCAGTCATCAGCATTTTTGGCACCAGCGACTGTTTTTGTGGAAGATGGGGGTGGAGGTGACAACACGACATGGGAGGCAGAGCTCGGGTGAGTTCGTTTGCTTACCTGCTGTGGATGGGGGGTGGGCACAGGAAGTGAGGTGGAGCTCAGGGGAGCTTCACTCAGGGGTCAGGGACCCCTGAGTCAAATAACTTGTCTAAGATTACTGAGCTAATAAGTGGCATAACTGGGCTTTAAATTTAGCTGTTTTACTCCAAAGTCCATACTTTCATTGTGTGCTGTGCTTGTCATGGGTGTGGTATAAGCAAGGGGCTGTTCAGACAAATCCAGTCTTGAGTGTTTCTGAGGTGGGTGAGGCGGAATAAAAGAGTTCTACATTGTTAGATTGTAGGAAGTAGAGGGGTTGAATGGGGAACTGTGACTTGTAGGCTGAATAGGGCTCCCAAAGCCATGAATGGAGTAAACCTCCCAGAAACAAATGGAGAAACAAAGAAACTAGAGGTATGAATGCAGTAGCAATGTAGGGGAAGTGCCAGTTCAGCATCATGGCAGAAAGAGCCAATGAGGATCTCTGCCACCCCTTCTCACTGAAAAGACACAGCCCTGAAATATGGATCTGTAAACCTGATGCATCAGCCAGGGATATAAAGCAGAATATGTATTCTAGAGGCTGGGTGCTGGGCTTCTAGCACCTGCATAACGATAGGAAATACTGCATTAACATAGAACAAGGCAGCAAGCTGGAACTGAGATCCTTAAATCAAGCCAGGACTCTGGTAGAGTTGCCCCTTAGTGAAAATGGGAACTAGAAGCTTTCTAGAAAAGCAATAAGAAAGTGTATTTTGCCCCATCTTCATACTTTGAATCTGAATTCACCCTATTCTTGTTAGTGGGAATCTTGTAGAGGAGATATTAGTATAAATGCTGAATCTGGACGGATCGTTACCTTAGATAGTGAAATTATTTTTGTGCCTGAAAGACAGAAATCTAAAGCCATTATGTTGCACACATCAATAATCCAGGAGACTCTCACGGGAAAACTAATCCCCACTGAAGATGAGCTCATAGGCAAACTCCAGGCCACAAGGGAAATAGCCTGTGATGCAGAGATTTATCAGATACAGTAGAATTAGAACACTTAGAACACTGATACCTTGTTTTTACAGAACAGTCTTCAAAAGATTGTAAAATAAGTAGTTTACAATGATCAGAGAGATGGAAGAAGATACAGAAATCATAAGGAAAGAACAAGACTCTGAAAATAGACCAGGTGGATTGAAAAGGGAACCAAGTAGAACGTCTAGAAATAAAAAAACAATTTTATCAAAATTAAAACTAAATAAGTGGGTTAAGTTATAGACTAACACATTAATGCAAGGTTAGTGAACGGGGGCATAGCTATAAGATAACAAACAGAAGAGATGAAGAATATGAAAGAAAAGTTACAATATGGAGGAGAGTATCCAGTACACATGTAGGAGTAGTTCCCAGAGAAAGAAAGTAGAAAGAATGGAGAAAAGGCAATATCAAAAAGACAGGGGTGAGAATTTTCTGAGAATTATGAAAGACTTGGTCGCTCAAATTGAAGAAAGCTGACTCATGAGTAAAATAAATCAATCTGGATCCCTATGTAAACATATTATAGAGAAACTGTAGGACGCTAGAGACAAAGACAAAAGTCCCCTACAGAGGAAAAAAAATTAAATTGGTGTCTCATCAGTTAGAGCAGAAGCAATAAAACATTGGAATAATATCTTTAAAGTTCTGAGAGGAAATAACTAGTAGACTAGGATTTTATACCCTGCTATACTATCACACAGTATCAAGCATAGGATGAAAGCATTTTCAGGCAGTCAAAAGACTGAAACTTATCATTGAGTGACTCTGAAAGAATTGTTAAATGTAGTAATTCAATAAGAAGGAGAGGAACTACAGGAAATTAATGGAATGCAAGAAGCAGTGGTGCTCAGGTAAGCAAAGCAGTTCTCTTGGGGAAAAAGAAAGTGAACTAACTGGAGGTTTAGAAAGTGAGGTCAGGGATTGGTATTTTTAGGCTTAATATTTCAGAGGTGGAGGAATCCTATGTGTTGTTCAGTTACATGTAGGCTTGAGAGCAGTTGACTAGAGTGAGTGAAGATTATTTGATCCCGTAAAGTCAAGGAGCCTCAAAGCTAGGTTATTAAAAAAAATATTTTATTTATTTATTTTTAGAGAGAAGGGAAGGAGAAAGAGAGGGAGAGAAACATCAATGTGTGGTTGCCTCTCACATGCCCCCTACTGGGGACCTGGCTCGCAACCCAGCCATGTGCCCTGACTGGGAATTGAATCAGTGGCCCTTGGGTTCATAGCCAGCACTCAATCCACTGAGACACTCCAGCCAGGGCTTCAAAGCTAGGTTATTGGAGGGGCCATATATTGTGCTAATTATTCTCTTCTACTGCATCCCAGATAGAACCTCCAACCATCTCCCTGCACTGATTTGGATATGGGAGACTGACCCCTATCGACTCTGTCTCTCAGGTTTTCTTGCTAGCTGGCTTCATGTGGGTTTTGACCACTTGGAGTCACGGGTCAAAAATCAGAGTGGAAGAGAGAGATCAGTTTCTTTTCCACTCTTTCTGCTTCAACATTGCTTCTCTAGTAGCAGTGGGTCTCACCATGACTCAAGTTCCCACTGGTGGCCCATTTTCCATGGCGCCAGCTTTCACTGGGCTCAGATGATTCTATTTCTCCTTCTTGCATTTTGGTTTTATGAGTGATAACATTTTTTTGTAACCACCATTGGTTTCTAGATACTGTCAGGAGAGAATTCTTCATGAGTCTCTCATGTTTTTGCACAACTTAAGGGCAAGGCACTAACTGCCTTTTGTTTCTGACAATCTTTTAAAGGATGTTTGTATATTAAATAGCCTTGGAAGGTAAAGGTAGTGTCTCCCCTTAGAGCAAAAGGCAGTCATGCTTACTATTCAGTATGATAAAGATAATGTCTTCCTCTGAAGCAAAGGGCAAACATGCTTAGTGCCCTTTATAAAAGATTGGGGTTCCTACGCTCAGGGTCTCCCAGCCTGTAACCCCATCCATTCCCCATGAAGATGTTATCTGGCCATCTCCTTGTCACTCTGAGAATTAGGGCATGGGAAACCAGAGTTTCTGGCTACTGTTATTGCTATCAGTCATAACCTGTCCTTCATGTTTGACTTAGAAGTATTATGACTTCTCTCAGCACCCAGAAAACTTTAACAGACTATTTTGTTAGCTTTCAGATGGAGTAAGAATCCCAGATTCTTACTAGTTCTTGACAGATACCTTGACATCTCTTGGTTGTTCCCTTAAACCTGATGATCCCTTTAAAGATAGTCCCTTTACAAAATCCATGTCATTGAATTCTGATTCCTGCTGAGCCCGTGCCTAATATAGCTGGATAGTTTGAAATCTCAAGGGATGTGTGATAGTTAGTTTTGAGTGTCAATTTAGCTAGGCTATGGTGCCCAGCTGTTTGGTAAAACACCAGTGTAGTTGTTGTTAAGATATATTTTTTTAGAGGTGATTAACATTTAACACATACACATATGCAGACTTTGATTAAAATAGATTACACCCCCCATACAATGTGGGTGGATTCCATCAAATCAATTGAAGGCCCAAAGAAGAAGCAATTCTACTTCAAAACATAGAAACCCTGTGAGTTTTCTGCATGCTGGCCTGTGCTACAGATCTTGAACTTGTCAGCCCTCACAATTGTGTGAGCTAATTCCTAAAAATAAATATCTCTCTGGGAACATATATATCTTATTGGTCCTTTTTCTCTGGAGAACCTTGAGTAGTATAGGATTCTATGGAATTTAGGCAGGAGCCTATGAACATAATGTCAAAGACCCCATATAATGGATGAGAGTTTCCAAGGGGGAGAGTAGGAGACAACAGTGTGAAAAAGCATTACTTACCCCAAAGGACAGTGTTTCTTGAGTCTATATGGATGCCTCAATGGTGGCTCCAGGCAACAAGGCAAAATGTACATGATGTGGCCCCTGCCTAGGGGTCAACCTTTATCACCTTTCTCTATCACTCATGTACCTACCCTACTTTCCAACTATAAAAAATGACTCGGAACTTCTGAAATACAACTTTATTCTAGTGAACGCCTCCTTGACTTTAGTCTTGTAGTTCCTTCAACAAGGTATCCCTCACCCACTGGGTTTCCCATGTCCTTAGGACCCTTTACTCTCTTACACTTCTTAAAACCATTCCTACCTGACAGGCACCTTTTTCTTTTTTCAAGCCTCAGTAAAGTTTTCTTAAAAAGTAGAGTTGGGTACAACCACTTCCCCAATTTTCTAGCATTTACGTTGCTCTGTGATTCTCTGTTTGTGTATCTGCCTCATCACTGGTCTACGAACAAGAATTCCATTTTTAACTCAGTATTTTATGCACCAGGACAGGTTCTGTGATATAGAATGCACCGTATACAAATTTGTTGCTTGAGTGAAAGAATGAGTGAATAAATTAATTTGTCCATAATCACATAAATGGCAGAATGAAATTCAATCTCAGGGATTTTTTTTTTAAACTCTAAACCAGTCTTCTTTTCCCATATATGATGTGATGCAGTTCCTTAGAAATTCTGCAGATAGAATCCATCTGCTAGAAAGATGAATTTCCGTCAGCAGTGGGAGGAAAGAAGAGCAGATATGGAGAAAATTGATGAATGCCTGTTACAAAAAACAAAGCAGTGCACATTAATATTTGCTTTATTTTTATTTTATCTTGCTTTTGTTTGTTAGCCACTCTTTACTGATTGTTGATAAGATTTTCAAAGGATTTATCTGAAATAGAAAAAGTGACTTAGGGATTTGATTTGCCATAGGCAAGATACATATTAGAAGTCTTTCCTTGCTTCAATATAAAAACCAGTTTGAAAGCTTCTAGATTTATTCATAACAAGTTTGTTCTCATAAGCCTTAATACATGCAAGGTTGAGTGGGCAACTGCCCATATGGTTTGATTTTTATGTCATATGGAGGAGCAGCTCCATTCCTTAAATTATCCCATGGTGGAAAGAATATACTTACTTCTATAATGAAATTGTACATGTAGACACCAATTCCTTCAACTTCAGGCAAATTCTTCTTTAAATTTAGTGGGCCCTTCAATCTATCTCTGTACATCAAGCACTTTCCCTAAGCTCTACACCTAAGTTGTCACCTATTTCTGCTTGATACTCACCTTGAATGCAACATTTCCAAACAGAATTGATGTCTCTTGTCCAAGACCTATTTCTTCATCTGAGTTCCTCATTTCAGTGAATTGTACTACCATTCACCAAATTTCCCAAGCTAGAAACCTGAGAGTCTTCCTGAGACCCACATCCAACCAGTAACTAGTCTTCTGAATCATTATCAGGTACATTTTTGACTCTATGAGTCTCCATGGTCATTACCAGTGCCTTAGTTCAGGTCCCGCATCGGTTCTCCCATGCGTGTGTGGTGAGGCAAGCTCTTGTCTAGCCATTCTCCACAGTGTAGCCCGGGAGGTCTATTTTAAAGGCAGAGCTGATCGCGTGATTCCTGTGCTGAAATCTTATATAATGGCTATTTATAGGATACAGTACAAACTCCATTTTACATGAAATATCCATTTTCTGAGCCTCACCTAGTTCTCCAATATGGACCTTCCTCTGTCTACCTTACCCCCACCAATTTATCATATTTTCCCAATCTGCTCATATTGTTTTTATCTTCTCTTTTGCCAGAGAAGCCTTTTTCTCTGGCTAACTCCTCTCTGTTGAGACTCAGCTTAGTCACTAACATCCTGTGGAAAGTGTTTCCAGATATTTGATGTCTGCGTTAAATGCTCCTACCTGCGTGCTTCCTGAATTCCTTATACTTACCAATGTCATGGCGCTTATCATGTGATTGTCTGTTAATTTTACTTCCGTGACTTCCCAAGCAGATTATAAGTCCTTTATGAGAGGCAGTGACATTTGGTTAGCATTCAGTAAATTTTGGTTGAAT
The DNA here is from genome assembly GCA_007922815.1 of Macrotus californicus. Taxonomy (NCBI): domain Eukaryota; kingdom Metazoa; phylum Chordata; class Mammalia; order Chiroptera; family Phyllostomidae; genus Macrotus; species Macrotus californicus. Next base: position 16,005 of record VMDR010001219.1, read on the forward strand.
AAGGGGAAAAAATTAAATGGCAGTTAATGGGTGGTTTGAGAAGGCTATGAAAACATTTTATATTCAATGTATTAACTACATTCTTTCTTGTGGTAAAATGTACACAACACAAAATTGACCATTTTAGCCATTGTGAGTATACAATTTAGTGACACTAAGTACATTCAAATCGTTCTGCAACCATGACCACTAACCCTTTCCAGAAGTTTTCATGATCTCAAACAGAAACTGTAACTGGCCATGAGTAACTCCTCATTCCTTCCCCTACCCTTGGTAACCTCTATTCTGCTTCCTATTTCTATGAATTTCCCTGTTGTTGTTAACTCAAGTAAGTGGACTCATACGATATTTGTCTTTCTGTGACTGACTTATTTCACTTAGCATAATGTTTTTGAGGTTCATGTATGTTGTAGTGTATAACAGAATTTCATTCATTTCTTGAGGCTAGAAGTATTTCTTTATATGCTGCATTTTGTATATACTACATTTTGTTTATTCATTCATCTGTTGATGGACACTTGGATTATCTACACCTTTTGCTCTTATGAGTACTGCTGAATATTCATGTACAAGTACCTGTTTGAGTCCCTGCTTTCAATTTTTTTTTGATATATACCTTGAAGTGGAATAGCTGAATAATACGGTTATTCTATGTTTAACTTTTTGAGGATTCCTCCTACTGTTTTCCACAGGGACTGCACCATTTTACATTCCCACCAGTAATGAACAAGGCTTCCAATTTCTCCACGTCCTCATCAATACTTATTTTCTTTTTCTTTTTTTTTAAATAGTAGGCATCCTTTGGAGTATGAAGTGGCATCTCCTTATGTTTTTTTCTTATGGTTTTGATTTTAAACAAATTATTTATTTATTTTTAGAAAGAGGGGAAGAGAGGGAGAAAGAGAAGGAGAGAAACATCGATGTGAGAGAGAAACATTGATTGGGTGCCTCCCATACGCACCCCGACCAGGGACCCAGTCCGCAACCTAGGCATGTGCCCTGGCTGAGAACTGAACGTGCACCCTTTTGGTGTGTAGAAGGACACTCCAACCAACTGAGCCACCTGGCCAGGACTGTTGATGTCTTTTTCAACAAAGCTTTGCCTTCACTGGACTTTCACCAAAGGGCATCAGAGGACTCGGCATATAAACTACCATATTTTGCCATGTAGAATGCATGCTTTTTGATCCAAACTTTTGAGGGAAAAATAAGGATGTGCATTATACATGGGTAGTACCTGATATAACTTGTATCTGTTCTTGTGTTCTGCAATTATTTGTTACATAAAATTTCTTGTACCATAATATGTTTTTTTAAAAAAATGTTAAAAATTCCTTCATAATATAAAAAAACAAGTATCTAAATGTAAATCAATAAGAAAATGGGGTTAAAAAATTAAAATGAAAGATTTTTTTCCTGAATGTTTGAGCCAGAAACGTGGGTGCTCAGTATACTTGGCAAAATAGGTAACACAAAGGTGTGTACTGCCCCTCCCCCTCACCCCACACAAATGATGCGAACAGTGAGGCACTCCCATCCACTGTAAAGAGGCCCAGAATAGACACTTGTTGGGAAATTAAACTTTTATAGATGAGGAATCCACAGGATACTGGTTGACAGCTGAGAACTGATAAGCTTACGAAATGAGCTCTGCCCAGGTAGTATAAATCGCCTGGGGAGCTGGTAGTGGCTGACAGTACGGGGCAGCTGTAGTTATCAGCTCTGGACAGTTGGGTCTGATTTCTGGATGCAGATCAACTACAGCTTAGGAAGGGTCTTGAGCCATGCCAAAAATGACCAAGTAGAAGAATATGTGAAAAGAATGAGACGGCTGGTTCTGGCATTAAATTAGAGCCTCCTCTCCGAGCTCAGAGAATCTGTATAATTCAATTCATTCCTAATGGTATCTGTCGTATTAGCTTGTCTCGGCACTCACTGTGCTTCACAGCTGTGTCTCAGAAGTGGCTGAAAAAGTAAGCTTTTAGTAACTGCCTTTACTGTTCCATTTCCACACTCCCCCGCTTACCTTCGGTAGCACCCTCTGGCTCTCTCAGTTTCCCTCTACTTTATCTTCCTTTGCCTCCTGCTCCCTCAAGGAAAACATGCTCCAAGAAAGTAATATGCTAAATGAATTCACAGTAAGGCACACATTTTCAGTGAGACTTGAATGTAAACCCTCTCAGGGGCTATTTGCAGTTTAAGAGAAGTCTACATTTCAAGCTAGAGAAAATTTCTAATTCTGAAGCTGTGTTATGTATTCCATAGAAAAAGAGAATTTTTAGAGGGCCTGGTTCCAACTCAGAATAATTTTTCTGTTTTTCCAGGTACCCTCTACTTCAGGTAATATGAGGAAATTCCAAAACATATATTAAAAGGGCTTTAGAAAACCAGACTTCTCCTCCCAGTGTGGAAAGAAACTCTGGAGCTGATTTGAGTGTGACATTATTGAATAATGACCTTTTACTCCCTGCCAGCCAGATATTAGGGACAAAGCCAAGACCTTGACCATATTGAGAAGTCAGGTCAGGGAGATTTTAACCTTGTCTCAGGAAAAGGCAGGCTGATGAGCAGAAATAGAACAGATCTAATTCAGGATCTTGACTATTTTAGAGGATAATACGCAGCCTGCATGCCTTTATATGGCCTTTCTTCCTAGTCCTCGGTGGGGAATCTTCCTCGAGTGCACAAGTGAGGGCTGCCAGTGCCAAGAGTACGAATACCAGAAAGTGAGAGCTAAGAGTGGGATGTGCATTATCACCGTAACTGAATTTAACCTTTCCCAGCCTCGGTTTCTTTTTCTGTAATGTGGGAGCAATAATATCTGTCGAAGAGAGTTGGAACCCTTTTGATTGCAAATTGCAGAAAGACATATTAAACTAGTTAAGTAAAAAAAAAAAAAAAGAAAATTTAGAGGCTTTTATTTCTGGATGGGGTACTGGCTTTTGGGCAAGGCTGGAGCCAGGACACTTCCGGCTCTCCATTTCTTAGCTCTGCTTGTTTTCACTTAGCTTTATCTTCAGACAGTTTGAATTTATGTGTCAGTTAAGAAGATCTAAACAACTTGTCTTGCGCTCTGACCAGTGTGGCTCAGTTGGTTGGGCATCATCCCACAAAGCAAAAGGTTGCTGGTTCAATTCCCAGTCAGGGTACCTGCCTGGGTTGTGAGTTCTGTCCCGAGATGGGGTGTGTACTACAAGAGGCAACCGATTGATGTTTCTCTCTCGTTGATGTTTCTCTCCCTTTCTTTCTCCCTCCCTTTCCTTCTCTTTAAAAATAAATAAATAAATAAATAAATAAATCAATAAATCAATAAATCATACCTTTAAAAAACCCCTTATCATGCAGCTTAAGAATTCTAACAGAAAATCTTATTCAAATAGCACTTCCAGGAAAGATTGTATTGCCTTGCTCAGGTCAGATGTGTGGTGGGATGTTTTTGATTGGCCAGCCTAGGCCGTATGTATATATGACCCTGTGATTTGGCTGGTATACCATGACTGATTGCATCCAGGATGTCACGGCATGGAGGAAGAATTCCCTAAGACATTTAAGAAGGAAAGAATGGGACAGTATTCTGGGCATAAAAATATTGCAGCTCATATAACCTACAAAACCTACCACTACAGGTTAAAAAAAAAATACAATGAGCAGACCCAGAGAAGCTGTTTATAAACTACAGTTACAATGGAAACTTAGTAGTCAAATAATTATAAGTACCACGATCATTAAAATCAAGAAGCTGTACCATACAAAGATAGCTGTACAGATCGGGGGAAAAGATGGACTTATTCACAGCTGGTGTTGGGTAACGGATAGACATCTGGAGAGAAGTGAAAGGAGGAGCCATCCCTCCCATCGTACACTGGCCTATTCTCTAAAATAACTAAAGAGTTAAATGCAACAACGAAACCACAAAGGTATTAGAAGAAAACATGAAAGAACTTTTTCATAATCTCAGAACGGGGAAGGTCTTCCTAATCATCATTCAAAACTCTGAGCTCATAAAGCATATGACTGATAAATAAAAGTTCATGAAAATCAAACATTTCTATGGTGAAAAACATCATTTGAGAAGAAGTAAAAAGGCAAAACAAATGGAATGTAAAGCAGTGATGTATTGGCAATGGCCAGCAATGTTTCATGGGAGCCGACCATTAAATTTTTAAGGATTTTGCAAGCTGGTTGTCAAACACAGCCGTGGCTTAAAATTAAATTACACAGACTTATGATTAAATAAATTATGTTACAAACAAAGGCAATAATGAATCCAAACTCATCATCCTCTAATTGTTTGACTGCATTTGGCTGTCACCCATGCTCTGGGGGTTATTTACGTCTACTTTCTCTGTGTAGTAGAGATATTATATGATGGTCTACTGCACACTGCTGCCCACCTCTGCCCAGCTTTGCACTTGGAGAGGTGGTGTTGGCAGCTTGAACTTGGCGGTGGAGGGGATATTTACATCATGGAAATGGGCAAATGCTATAAACTAGAGTTTATTTTCCTCGGAGACTATTGTTAAACATCAACCAACACACCACTGGAAAAAGCTTTTGCAATCACATTACAGAGAAAGGGTTAACCTCCCTTTGTATAATGTGCTCCTAAAAGCTGTGTACAGCTAATAGAAACCTAGGAAAGGTACAAAGTGTCCATTCATAGGAATAAAGAGGTGCTCTGTGTCACAAGAGAAATGCAAATCAAAACCATACTGAGATTGTTTTTACCTATTAGATTAGCATAAATCTAAGTTTGAAAAAACTCTGCTGGCAAGCTGTGGGGAAACAGGCATTCTTATACATTGCTGGTGAGAGTGTAAATTTATATAACCCTTTGGAAGGCAATTTGGCTACATACATAAAATTACCAATACATAGACTGTTGGATCTAGCATCCTGTCTCTGAGAATTTATACTATTTTTGTTATATTGCATAGAGTGCTTTTGTTTTTTAATAGCAAAATGTTGGAAACAACACAAATATCCATCCACATGGACTGGTTTAATAAAGTGTGAACAATTTATATCATGGAATTGACCAGAAATGTAAATTGAAGTTACTATCCAAGTTGAATATGGAAGAATCCCAAAGTTGCATTCTGCCCACCCCCCCACCCTGGTTTTATTGAGATACAATTGGCATACAACATTGTATTCAAATAAGGTGTACCAGCAAATGATTTGATACACGTATATATTGCAAAGTGATCACAATAGGGTTAGTTAACATCCATCACCTCATATAGTTACAATTTCTTTTTCTTGTGATAAACACTTTTAAAATTTACTCTCTTAGCAACCTTCAAACAGACAATGCAATATGGCTAACTGTAGTCACTAGGCTGTGGATTAGGTCCCCTGAAATTTGTACCTTTTGACCACCTTTGCCCATTTCTCCCACCCCTACCCCCTGCCTCTGGCAACCACCAATCTGTTCTTTGCTTCTGTGAATTCATTTTTTAGAGAAGATTCCACATATAAGAGAGACTGTACAGTATCTGCTCTCAAGGACCCCCCCCCCCCCATGTTGTTGAAAATGGGAGGGCTTCCTTCTTTTTAATGGCTGAATAATGTTCAATTGGGTATACACCATACTTTCTCTATTTTCTTATCGAGTTACATTATTAAGTGAAAAAAAGCAAGGTTAATATCAGAGTGTAGAGGATGCTATCTTTTGCACAACAAAATAAAATATATTTGCATTTGATTTGCATAAACCAAGTCTGGAAGGATAAATAAGAAACTAATAAAAATGGCTGGGGGAGGGGATTGCCATACAAGAAGTGGGAACTGAACAGGTAAGGAACGGGGAGAGAACGAGACTTTGCATTATCTTTTTACCCTAATATAAGTGTTGAGCTGCACCAACATACTAGCTTTTTATAAAATTAAAGGAGAAGACATAAATGAAGTCTTCATTGAAGAGTGTTTGATTGTTAAATTCACTAGATATTCAATAGTTACTGAGTGTCCATCATGTGGCAGACACTGTTCTAGGAAAGAGCGCATGATCACCTGAGAGCTGCCTCCTGTCTCAGAAGCCACTCTGCCAAAGCCACGTCCCCTTTATGCCTGTCCAACAGCTTTCTCTCAGCTCCTCTAGTCTTGTGTTTGTGAGCTCAACATGGTAAAAGTACCCCCCAGGCCATCGGGGCCTCCTAACAATGCAATGTTTGCATTCTTCTCTGTGTCTGTTCTCTCTCTGTGTTTCTGCACCCCTGTTGTCTTTATTTTTGAGTGAGTTGTTTAATGTAGCTGGTAGAATGTGGTGTTTTAAAAGACCAGGACTTTAATTTTACAGAGAGTAAGCAAATAGACAAAAATCTCAGCGAGTGTTCATTCTATAGATATAAAAGATATGATGGAGTGTGTCCCTTGGAGGGATTATGCTCACAGGCTCATCGTAATTATGTCTGCTGTCCTCAAGGACACTGCAAAAGAGTACGCGTGCACACACACACCCCTGCATAACCTTATTTATGGATGTCATGCTGCTGTCACACCACCTAAAGGCCGTGTCCTCCTGATGGTGTATCTGATGACAGATTTGAATGAAGTAAACGATCTCTGGTCTCTTGCTCTAAGGACACAGTAGACATTTGGTAGGCCTCTGGCTCTGATTGATGTGTAAACCTCTGGACATGGAAGCTTTATTCTTATTCAGAAGGAAGCTAAATGGTCCATAAAATTGAAGCCCTGACTTTTAAATATCATATTCTACCAACCAGAATAAACAACACACTCAAAAAGAAGGACAACTGAGATTTGAAGACGCGTAGAGAGAACATACACAGAGAAGAACACAATGATAAATTATCACTAGACCTTAACGGCCAGGGGAGATAGTTTTATCTTGTTGAGGTTATGGATAGGAGACTGGATTGGAGAAGAGAACACTATTGTGTAGGCATTACGTGGGGTGGCCTTTGAAGAGTGGCTTACGTGTGTTTGGAGATAATTCTTTAGCTTTAGAGTACAGCTTACATACACTGGTACTCTCTTTTATCACAGCTCCTGCGGCATTTTTCCCTTTTTGTAATTGTTTGCTAAGTGGCGGGCTCCTTAGAAGGAAGTACACAAAACAAAACAAAACAAAAAAGGAAGTACCGTATTTTGCAGTGTATAACGTGCACCCATGTTTTTGTGCACATTATACACGGGATTCCTATACACATTATTATACCCATTATTGCATGTAATCATTATACTCACGTGTAATGTGCCTCCTTATTTTTCCCTAAAAAATTTGGGCAAAAAGTGAGCATTATACATGGCAAAATATGGTACATATTTCCTGCGTGTTCCCTAGCACAGTCCTGACATTTAGAAGGCTCTTAGTAAGCGTTTGTTGAAAGGCTGGTGGAGACATGCCCTAGGAAGGAAGAAACTGGATGACTTTGTAGGTATCACTTTGGGTGGGGGATTTGGAGTCCAGAGGCACGCTGTGTGTCCCAGTTGGGTGGGCTGGTGGACGGCTGGGTGTTTCTGAGACCATTAAGATTGTCCTCTCCCGCTCCGCCTGCACTCTGCACACAGAAAGCAGCTGGCTCAGCACAGTCGTCTGTGACAGTTCTCAGCTCCCTGCCAGCCAGTCCGCTCTCCCATCAATCTGTCCCAATCTGTCCCACTCCCTGCAATCTGATGGTAACCCAATCCCCTTCCTTAGATTTCTCTGACCACCTGCCCGGTGTTCTCCTCACCTCTGCCTGTTGCTGTCTGAGCTGCTCAGACTTGGGCAGCCATGAGGGACTAAAGAAAAGTGAGTTCATCCACAGAGCATGTATGCAGGCAGCCAAGTCCTCCAGGTTTGAGTAAAATGACCCAATCTATTTGGTATTTACTGGGCAGTCACACAGGGACATGTCCATTCTGGGATGTCCCTCAGCAGGACAGATGCTGCCTCAGCCAGATTTGCCAAAGGTCCTTGAATGGGGTTCCTAGTGGGAGTCACGGGAGGTCAAAGTCTACTCCCTGCCGCCGCCAATTCTCCCAGCCACTAGTTTAGTCTGAATAATGAATTCCAGTAGGAATTTCTATTCCCATCTCCATTGAGATGTTTCCCAAATTGAAATTCCTCACCTGGCCTATAGCTGCAAAGTTAAAAGACTCAAATTGTGGTTTCCAAAGACAATAGACTATTTTGTTTCTAGGGTGTAAAGAACTGGCACTGGTTAATGAGTTATATTCCAACGTACAATGCCCTCTGATTGTGTATTATATATTAGCACTCTGGACTTGAAAGAAACAATTGTGAAATGTTTGCCTATTAATTGAGAATAATCATCTCAGCTGCACAGTATTGCATACCAGCCAAGCTTGTCATTCTCATATCCAACAGCTTTTAATTGTTGTTGCCCTTTAATGGCAACCTTTCTCAGAGTTTGGAGAACAAAAATAGAGACTTACCTAAATATCAGCTCCTTCTCACCCCAAGAGAAAAGAATCCATTTAGATGGAAGGGATTCGAGTTTTCTAATTCCCAGAGAGTGATCATGCCTCAGAAATTTCCATTATCTACTAAATCTAAATGCTAAGGCCACGGGATTGCTTCTTCCTAATAAAGTTAGGAAGTATGTCAGACAACAAAGGGGCTTGCATAGTTACACAGTAAGCTGGAGACTAAAACAGAAGAAACGCCTTAAAGATCATTGTCAGGATGCCTTTGGATGCAAGTAACAGAAACTGTAACTCAAAATGTCTTAAGTAAAAATTTTTGTTGTCTCACTTAACTAACGGGTCCCAGGACAGAATGGCTTCAGCATATCTAGGTTCCAGGGCTGAAAAATGTCTTCAAGATTTGGTCCCATCTCGCCACAGCTCAGCTCTCCTTTCCTCTCTTGCTGGCTTCTCAGGTGGGTCCTCCCCTGCTCTGGCAAGATGGCAGCTGGCAACTCAGTTCCAGGCTCACAGCTCTGGTGAAAGTCCCAAGATTGAATGGCATTGGACCAACTTGGGTCATGGTCCTCATGCTGAATCAATAATGATGGCCGGGGAAATGCAGTATGCTGACTGGCCGGGCCTCGATCCTGCTCACCCTGGAGGTAAAAGGCAAGGTCAAACCCATCAGCCTGAACCATATCAACTAACAATAGAAGTTGGTGGTGATTCTCCAAGAAAAAAACAGGCACTGTTACCAGCAAAGTGAGACTGGATGCTGAACAAAGAAACAAAAAAAACTGAGGCACTATATTTTCACCCTAATTTCAAGAATGAGTGACTCTGTAGATTGGTAATTTAAGCCTCATGTCTTCTTCAAGAACCCGTCTACAACAAAGATGACCATTTATCGAGGGCTGGACACATGTAGAGTGTTATACATATACCCTCTCGTTTAATCCTTTCGACCACCCCGCCAGGGGGTGCGATGGATCCCTTTTTCTAAATAAGAAAATGGAGGCGCAGGGAGATTAAATGACAGACTCTGTGTCACACAGCTATTAAAAAGTAAGTCATTGTTCAGTCCTGGCTCAACTCCAAAGCTCATGTTTACCCTCCTTTTGTGTGTTTCCCAAACTTGTCCATTTACACAACTTTCTGGAGTGTTTATTAGAAGTACATGTTCTCAGGGACTAAAGTCTGGGAGTACCTTTGGTTAACAAGCGTGCTCACTGATCCTTATGATCAAACTAGTCTGAAAATGCACACTGTTGTGCAGCCTCCCCCAGGTTAAAAAACCTGCAAATGGCCACTGCCCAATGCAAGCCCCTCTTCCTGGCCTTGTCCTCTCTCCACAGGTGGTCTGAGGGAATTGTTCTAGCTGCTGCTCATGCTCAGTTCCCTCTCTAGTGGTCTCCAAAGATAGGATGCATAATAGGTTCCACTGGTGTTTAAAGAGGCAATGTTTTCCATTTCTTCAATATCTATTTACTTTTCAGTTAATAAAAAAGAAATCTAGTCTTACTAAAATGTGAAGTCCAAATTGACACTAACATTCTCTCTCAACCATGAACCCAGGGCCATCTTTAGTACTGTAGGTGTCCCGAGAGGACAGTGAGTGTCCCCCCAAAACAGAGGAATAATGGTGCCCCATCCTTTGCTAGCTTCCAGGCAGCTGAGTCCTTTTCTGTACCCTAAGTGGAATCACAGATGATATTATCCTTTCTCCTGTTTCCCAAAGTCACCAGGCTCAGATGGTTTCAGAGAAAAGTTTTACAAAATCAACAAACAAACAAACCTTATACTGTACCTGTCTAAGATGATAGAACAGGGGAAAAGCTATCCAGAGCTTTTTAATGAAATCAGTATAACTTTGATATCAAGCTGACCAGAACAAAACAAGAAAAGCAATTTGTCTTAGTCACATGAGAATGTAGGTGCAAGATTCCTAAATGAAATACTAGCTAATTTAATTCAGCCCTGCAGTAAAAATAATAAGTGTCTGATACTTCACACAAACAGGATTCAATCATGGGAGAGAGTCACGCAGTGCCATTCTTTGCCTCTTGCTACTGTCCTTGTAAGCTGAGTTGTGGGGCCAGCTTTTTCTTGCTCCTGAATAAATGAAAACTCATGGACTTTTTTGGCCACACCAAGTAAAAAGTCCTTTGATGTATAGTCCCAGGTCATAGTCAAAACTTTCAACATCACAGAGTTAAAGCTTATCCTCATTCCTCATCTGAGCCTGCAGCAGATGGGATAGGCAGCATGGTAGCGTCTCCTGTGTTTCCCTCCACTAGATTTTCTCATTAGGGGGTCTCTGACTCCTCGGGGTTGAAGGAGAGGAAGGGGGAAGAGCAATAGGAAAGGTTCTATTTACCCAGCGCTGTTTGTTATGAGTTCGGAACACCCTGGACTGGGCAGAATGTTAAAGCTGACCTTTTCTATAACAGACCTCTTCTGTGGACTCGTTTTGAGTCCTATATCTGGGAATCTGTCTTCTGCAATTTCAGTCTTGCAGGAGAATCTTTTCTACCTGGTTGCTTGGATTCCTCGCATAGCAACTCTAGTTCTTTATAGAAGCCAGCCTTCTTAAATGGAGCTAAGATGATTCCACAAAAGGAAACACGCTCTTTCTTATGGCCCACACTGGCCCAAGGGAAATATCTCCATACTTTGCTCAGACAAGTTCTGGGCATGTGGGAATGCCTCCCTTTGTTCTGCATCAGAGTAGCTACCAACCAGTCTCTCATCGTTCAGATTTCTCAGATGTTAGGCACGGTTTACACTGTTTTACAAATTCTAAAGGACTCTGTGAAGAGCAAGGAGCCAAGAACGCAGCTTTCATTTTTAAAAAGAAAATATGAGAGTTGTCCTATGAGATATGAAGACTTGTTTTTAAATGTCTTAGAAATTAAGAGGTGGGATGTTGCAAGAGTTGGAAAATAAATCAATGGGACAAAATAGGAAGCCCAGAAACACATTCACACATATCTATCTGGACATTCAATAGATGGTAAAGGTAGAATTACATATCATTGTCCCAGTACTAACTATTCACAAATGGTGCTTGGAAAATTAATGATCCATATGGAAAAACATCACAGGTGGGCTAAAATTTTACAAGTAGGAACAATAATAATAAATTTTTATTACATTATATTAACATTAGATGTTCTGCAATAACAAAAGATATCATAAAACAAAGTAAAAAGACAAATCACAAACATTTTGGGAAAGATACTTAAAATGCAAACTCTGACAAACAAATAGCATCAAGAATATAGAAAGAAACCATACAAACCAATAATGATGATGATGATGATGATAACAGCCAGGCCCTGTCCTAAGCACTTGAGATATATGAAGTCATTTAATCTTTATCATGGCCCTATGAAATAAGTGTTTATTATCCTCACTTTATAGATGAAGAAATAGGCACAGAAAGGATTAGATAACTTGTTCCAAGTCACGTGACTAGTAAGTGGCGGAGCTGGGCTTGAGCCTAGGAGTCTGGCTCCAGTCCCTGTGGTCTGAACCACTGTATTTGCTCTCCCTCTCAGTAGAAACATAAATCCAAGTAGTCATAAGGAGAATCTTAACCTCTCTGTCAATCAGAGAAATGCACATTAAAGTACCAAGGCACAATCACCTCACACCCATGAACTAAAAAAAAAATCTTAGAAGTCTGATAATACCAAGTTTGAATGAGGGTACAGGAGGAAATCTGGAACTTTTGTATATTGTCGGTGGAAGTATAAATTTGCACAACCATTCTGGGTAGCAATTTGGCAATATCTAGTAAATTTGAAGGTGCTCATACCTTATGACCCGACACACGGAGGTATGTTCAAGAATGTTAATTGCAGTACTGTTTGTAACAGCAAAATTTGAAAACCTAAGAATTCATCAACAAGAAAAAACTGTTGTATATTTAAGCCATGAAGTAACATGCAGAGGTTAAAATGAACCAGTAGTATATCTACTAATATATCTACTACTACTATATATCTACTATATCTACTAATATAAAAAATATAGTATTGTGTAGGAAAAAACACTGGTTGAAATAAGATACATAGAGTATGGGGGCTCCTGTCAAGATGGTAGTGTAGGTAAATGCAGTATTCTAATCCACCCACAATCACATAAAAGTTGAACCACCTGAGCAACCACTTGAACAGAAGTCCTACAACTAAGGATATAAAGAAGAAGCCCCATTGAGACTGGTAGGAGAGATGGAGATGCAGTATGAGCTGGTTTCACACCCATGTGTGGTGGATAAAATTCAAGAGGGACATCACAGCCCCAGTCTCACACCAGGCCCCCAGCCCAGGGTTCCAGTGCCAGGAAAAGAAGTCCCTATAACTTCTGTCTATAAATACCAGGGAGGACTGTAGCTGGGTGTGGCTGATTGAGGCTTCTGGAACCCCAGGGACTCCTCTTAAATGGCCCATGTACGGACTTACTTGGACTCACTTGGTCTGAGATCCAGCACTGGGGCAACAGGGACATATAGGGAGGAACTAAACTGTCTGGCTTCAGGATGAGGACTGGAGGAGCAGCATTGTCCCAGACAGAAGTGCTGGCAGAGGGCATTGTTTCTTCTCTGATCTTTCCCCCAACAGAGCCGGCAGGCAGGTGCCATATCTGAGTCTCCATTAACCTAACACTGTTTGCCCCACTCTGGTGATAACCTGAGACCTTACCCCACCCAACTTGGGGCTCACTCAAGGTGTTTCCAGTGTCTTTTCCATACAAACGGCTTGTCTTATGCTTCAGACTTCCCTAGACTCTCTCAAACAAGCAGCACCTGGCCTCAGCATGCAGCCTACCTCCCTCACTAAGTGGCCCCAGGCCTGGCACTAGCATCAGCTGGCCTTGGCTCACAGCTTGGCCTCTCTCAGGTACCTCCAAGCTTAGTGAAGTAGTAGGCATCTGCAGATCACTTTGTAACTCATGCTGGGTGTCTCTGGGCAGGGCACAGGCAGTGGCTGACCTTGGCTTACACTTCCTAGAAGGCCCCAGAGCCAGCACACCCAGTGGACAGCTTCAAGACCATGCCTGAGTACCACCCAAACTCCTCCACAAGGGACACACTCAGGAGGTGGACTCAGTAGGCACCAGAGCCCTGCTGAGATAAGTCCTGGTCTGTGGGGTCACCTCTTGCTCAGCTGATTCTCCATGGTGGTTGCAGCCAATTAATCTGGGGATAAATTCCTCCCATTGAGGTGCCCACTGCAGTGAAAGCTCAGAGGGTGAACACAGCCCACACGGGGCAGGGGGAAATGCACCTGGAGTGCTCAGCTCAGGTGATTAGGTAGGCTGTGCCACTGGACCCTACAGGGTACCTACTGCATAAGGCCACTCTACCAAGCCCGGGGGACATAGCAGTTCTACCTAATAAAAAGAAACAAACACAGAACAAAACTTCAGAAAAATAACTAGACAAAATGAAGACACACAGTTGACCAGATGCAGAGTTCAAAACACTGATTATAAGGATGTTCAATGAATTTAGGGAAAGAGTAGATAAACTTAGAACTTCAACAAAGAGATAAGAAACATAAAAACAGAGATAGAAACCATAAAAAAGAACCAGCCAGAAATAAATTATACACGAACTGAAATGAAGAATACATTACAGGGAATCAACAGTGTAGTAGATGAAGCAGGGGTTCAAATCAGAGATTGGGAAGATAAGGAAGCAGAAAACACCCAATCAGACCAGCAATGAGAAAAAGGAATAAAAAAGTGAAGATATCATAAGGAGCCTCAAGCATAGTAACATGTGCATGATGGGGATGCCAGAAGGAGAAAAGAGAACAAGGAATTAAAAACCTACGTGAAAATATAACGACAGAAACCTTCCCTAATCTTATGAAGGAAATAGACATACAAGTCCAGGAAGTGCAGAGAAACCCAAATAGGAAGAATCCAAAGAGGCACACACCAAGACACAGAGGGAGGGCCAAAGTAGGTTTACAGTTGTTCAGATAGAAAATCATACAATAATTAATAAATAATAATACAAGAACAAACTATGTTTCATGTTTTCACAACTGTAAACCTACTTTTGCCCCACTCTATATAATTAAAATTCCAAAGGTTAAAAACAAGGACAGAATCTTATAAGAGAAAAGCAGTTAATTATCTACATGGGAGCTCCCATAAGACTGTCAGCTGATTCCTCAACAGAAACGTTGCAGGCCAGAAGGGGTTGGCAAGAAATATTCAAAGTGATGAAAAGCAAGGAACTACAGCCAAGATTACTCTATTCAGCAAAGCTATCATTTAGAATCAAAGGACAGATAAAGAGCTTCTCAGACAAGAAAAAGCTAAAAGAGTTTATCACCACCAAACCAGTATTAAAAGAAATGTTAAACTGCCTTCTTTAAGAAAAGAAAGAACAAGAAATATAAAAAAATCAACAATAAAATGACAATAAATACATATCTATCAACAATCACTTTAAGTGCAAATGGACTAAATGCTTCCATCAAAAGACATAAGGAGGCTGAATGGATAACAAAAGAAGGCCCTTATATAAGCTGTTTACCCGAGACTCACTTCAGATGGAAAGACACACAGAGACTGAAAGTAAAGGGATGAAAAGCGGTATTTAATGAAAATGGACTCAACCAACCAAACAAACAAAGAAACGAAAGCTGGGGTAGCAATAATTATACCAGACAAAATAAACTTTAAAACAAAGGCTATAGAACAAGAGACAAAAAATGACACAGCAGTTCTACTTCTGGGTATTTATCCAAAGAAATCCAAAACACTAAATCAAAAAGACATACACATCCATATGTTCATGGCAGCATTATTTACAATAGCCAAGATCCTAAGTGTCCATCAGTAGATACATGAATAGAGAAGAAGTGGTACATGTATACAATGGAGCATGATTCAGCCATAAAAAAAATAAAATCTTGCCATCTGCAATAATACAGATGGACCTAGATGGTGTTATGCTGAGTAAAATAAGTTGCAGAGAGGAAGACAAATGTCATATGATTTCACCTATTTATGGAATCTAAAAAAACTAAAATAAACAAATAAGTAGGACAGAAACCAACTCATAAATAGAGAACACACTGATGGTTGCCAGATGGGAGAGGTACTGGGGGGACAGGTGAAAAAGGTGAACGGATTAAGAAGTACAAATCGGTAATTGCAGAATAGTCATGGGGACAAAAAATACAGCACAGGGAACATAGTCGATCATATTGTAATGACTATGTGTGGTGCCAGGCGGGTACTAGACTTATTGGGATGATCACTTAGTTACATAATGTCTAATCACTGAGTTGTTCACCTGAAACTAAAATAATATTGTATGTCAAGTATAATTGAAAAATAAAAACATTTTTTAAAGTAAGAAAGATACATATAATTATAATACAATAGTATAAGATTTAAACATCTGCCAAATGATGCCATTTAATTTATATACATACAAAATATGTAGTAAAAGGATGGAAACTTGGAAAAGAATCATAACTAATATACTCATGGTAGCATTTACTGACAACAAAAAAGGAAGTTTAATGAGAATGAGGAGATGTCCGCACAGGATGTCTCAATTATATTCATGATCCTTAGTTTTTAAAAAACCCCGAAGTAGGTCTCTACATATCATTTCCCTTGGTGAAATGGCTGATTCCAGATCTGGGGCAAGAACTCTTTATGAGGAACCACAAGAAACTTGTTTTGCGAGGATGCTTTCCCAGACTATTTGAGGTCATGTCAAAGAAACACAGGGACCACTTGAAGGGGCTCCCACTGGCCAAAGTGGGGCAATTTCTGCATCAAGAGAATCATAACTACAGTGGGTCAAAACCTGCAAAATACATAAAAGCCAAGAGTTCACAATGATGCCTAAAAAAATAAAAAATCAAACAACCTACTAGCTTGTCACTGGACATTGTTAGGGTAATACTTTATTATTCTGAAAATGAATAATAAATAATTATTTATTTTATATTTCCCATGCCAAGTATAGTTTTTCATAGTAACTAAATATTTGATAAAAGTAGGTCCTATAATGGAAAACTTCCACCTAATGAATGAAGGAATAATGGAAGTTTTTAAAAGTGCACCATTTTCAACCTCTAATGAAATAATTGATCTAGGCAACTTTAATTAATGAGTATGAGCTGAAATGTCATTGGGAAATATTATCATGGGTGGTCAGCCTGATACCACCTACACCCTGTGACCAACCAATCTTCGCCTCCCCCAAAGTGGGATGGCCCAAACATTGTATGCCCCATGAGGTGATGCAGCAGGAAGTATCTCTAAGGATGTTCCTTGACTGAAAAATTGAACATGATGCTAAGCAAGTGTTTGGAACGGCTACTACTTTTCAGGAAATATGAGAGAGAGAAAAACTACCTACATGCCAAGGATATGATTGGCAGATGTTCCAACAGGTGGAACATTCTATAGGAAAAATGACCCAGTTTTGTCGACAAATCTTCATGATGCTCCAACAAAAATCACAGTAGAGAAAAGGGGAGGGTGAGCTGTTATAGAATAAAAAAGAACAAGAAGGGGTAACAACCAAACGCACTGTAAGGCCCTTGTTTGGATCCTGACTGGAGCTATTCTACAATAAAAAGATGTATTTTAGGCCCTGGCCAGTGTGGCTCAGTTGATTGGACATGGCCTGGCAAATTGGAAGTTCTCTGGTTTGATTGTCGGTTGGTTGGGTCACGTGCCTGGGTTGCGGGCCAGGTTTCTGGTTGGAGCACGTGCAAGAGGCAGCCAAATGATGTTTCTCTCTCACATCGATGTTTCTCTCCCTCTCTTTCTCTCTTTACTCCCCTTTCTCTAACAAATAAATAAATATTTAAAAAGGATATATTTGAGAAAATCAAGGAAATATGCATGGGGATTGGTGGTAAAGGACTTTAAGGAATTATTGTTATTTTTGATGTGTGATGAAGGCATGGTGGTTATGTTTTAAAAATCTCCCCAACATTAAGTTAAGGTCACTTTAGGCACAGCGTAATGTGGTGAAATGCCTTTCAAATGGTGCTTGACCCCCAACCCTTCAGAGGACACTAAAGAACAACAGAAACCAGCAGATACTTCACTCAGGGGCCTATGTGATGCAGAGCCGAGGAAGAGCATGGAATGTAAACCGAGAGGGGCAGAGTTCCTGCCCTGTGGCGAGGCCAGCGTTGGAGCAAGCATGAGATGGTCACGGCAGTTTGCGGGGCCAGCACAGCACCTCGGTCCAGGGTAGGGGCACCCATGGGATCAGTGAAGCCAGGAGAAGGGCACTGTGTTCTGGGATCATGGGGCAAGTCTGGGAGCTGCCAGGAGGAAGCCGTGCTCTTTCTACTGGTGAGAACTGGGCCTGGAACGACTGGTCAGCCTTCCCACTGCAGGCTGATGTCTCCTGAGCCCATTTGGTTGACACTCGTAGAGTGTAGACTCAGTGTTTGACACCTATGCACACCATCCTCACCCAGGGGCAAACCCATTTTACTGTTAGGGAAACAGGCACAAAACTATTTACATCGTCTTCAATATTTTTATTGTTGATAGTATTACAGATGTCCCCCACTTTCTCCCACCTTTTCTCCCCTCTGTTGCCTTCACCACATTGTTGTCTGTGTCCACGGGCTATGCATATGAGGTCTGTCTGGAAAACGTCCAGCCCTTGTTAATGTAACAGAAACAGTTTGTGTGACATTGATGTAACCTGGCAGCCAAGGAGAGGGGACTGGAATGCGCATGTGTAAATAATGACGACTTCACTGTACTAGTCAGTGGGGGTGGTAGATGCCATTGAATGAGCATGTGTGCTATGAGCCTGTCGCATTCAAAATGACTGAGTGAGGAGAGCAATAAATCTGCATCAAATTTTCCATTAAGCTTGAACATTCCTCCATGGAAAATATTTGGATGGTTCAGAAGGGCGCAGCTACGGGCAACTGGTGATTGGCAGCTTCATCATGACAAGGTACCCACTCATGCATCACGTCTTGTGCAGAGTTTTTCTGAGAAACATCAAATCACCCAGGTGACTCAGCTCCCCTACAGCCCACATTTGGTGCCCTGTGATTTCTGGCTTTTCCCAAAACTAAAATCACCCTTGAAAAGGAAGAGATTGCAGACTGTCGGTGAGATTCTAGAAAATACGACAATACAACCGATGGCAATAGGAACTGTGTGAGGTCTCAAGGTGCCTACTTTGAAGGGGACTAAGCCGTCATTATCTTACGTACATTGTTTCTTGTATCTTATATCTTCTTCAATAAACAGCTCTGTTTTTCATAGTATGTGGCTGGATACTTTCTGGACAGACTTTGTATATGCATATTCGTATATGTTCTTTGCCTAATCCCTTCCAGTCCCCCCTCCTCTCCTCCCCTCCTCTCTGAGAGCCATCAGTTTATTCCATGTGTCCATGCCTCTGGTTTTATTTTGTTTGTCATTTTATTTTGTCCATTAGATTCCCATTATGAGTGAACTCATATGGTATTTGTCTTTCTCTGATTGGCTTATGTTGCTTAGTGTAGTATTATTCTCCTGGTCTGTTCATGATGCCACAAAGTTCTTTTTTAATAGCTGCATAGGATTCCACTGTGTAAATTCACCGCAGCTTTTTATCCACTCATCTCCTGATGGGCACTTGGGTTGATTTCAGACTGTGGCTATTGTAAATAATGCTGCTATGAACACAGGGGTGCATCTATTCTTTCTGATTAATATTTTGGGAATCTTAGGATAAATTCCCAGAAGTGAAATCACTGGGTCAAAAGGCCGACCCATTTGTAATTTTTGAGGAACCTCCGTACTGTTGTCCACAGTGGCTGCACTGGACTGGAGCCCTGGCTGGGTAGCTCAGTTGGCTGGAGTGTTGTCCTGATATGCCAAGGTTGCGGGATGGACCCCGCAGTCAGGGAACATACAAAGGCCGACTATTGAATGCATACGTAAGTGGAACAACAAATCAGTCTCTCCCTCTCTCTCTGAAATCAATGAACTATTTAAAAACAAAACAAAACAAGGTAGGTGAGAACTACCTCCTGATTCCAGGCTGCTGCTCTACCAGCCACCTGCTTGTCAACCTTTCTGATTTCCTGCACACCTTTTTCTGAAGTGCAGAAAGACTGTCAGAAGAGTAGCAGGCCTCAGCCCGGGATGTTAATAGCTTCTATCTTCTTTCTGAGCTTTTATCAGGAACTGCGGTTTTCACAAACTGAAATGTGAGAACATGCGCCACAGATTTCCCAGGAGCAGGCGTAACTCTTCCTGCTAGATCAGACTTAGCTTCTTCATGGTCTTCACCCTTGCTGGGGCCTTGAGCCACAACCAAGCAGGGGCCATTCTGGCCCTAGAAGCTGGTGCTCTGCTCTCTGGATTTGGTGCGTGCTGCTCAGGGGGAGCCCCGGGGGTGGGAATGTTTCCTTGGCAGATTGCCAGCAGCCGGAAGACTAAGCTTGCCCTGAGAATTTCCACTTGCCAGCTCTGAACTGTCCAGCAGTCATCTACCAAAGAGAGCCTGGTGGGGTCGTGGGGAGGGAAGATGACCCCTGCAGACAGCTGTGTTCCTGACCCTGCCTGCTGGCGGAGGGCCCTGTGATTCAATGATTTCTCACATGCCCCATGATTAGATAGTTCCTTTTGATAAATTCCCTGCCCACCGTTCTCCAGACTGTAATCTGGGCATTATTTTTTATCTTGTAAGACTTTTGCATTTTGGCCTTCTTTAGACCATGCCTGCCTTGTTCATAACAAGTAGGACATCTTCCCACGAAGGCCTGGGACGGAGGTGTTAATGAGAAGAGGAGGGAAAAAACAAGGTGTCTTTTTTGGACTTCATGAAAGTACTCTCGTGACATACGTGCCAGACACTGGAAAGACAGAGACTGATCTTGAACAGAAAGCTATAGAATAAAGAGGTCTCTACTGAACATTATGACTTTTATAAGGCATTTCACCTACGTCAGCCTCGGTGGCCTCATCTGTAAGATAAGGCTAATAATAACTAATGTAGGTAAAGACAAGAGGGTTAACTTGATAGATGTCTCGAGTGACTTTTCATTTCCTGAAACCTGGGAAATACTGGCAGTTTATCCCATTCATGCAGTTCTTGACTACTGCTTTATATACTCATTCATCCATACATCACTTCACTCAATAAATATTTATTTAAGAATGTAGCGTATGAAATTAATAATGCATGATACAATGGGGGATAAGATAAAATTTTCTGCCCTCAGGAATTACCATTTTATTTATTGATTTTAGAAGAGAGAAGAAGGAGAGAGAGAAACATGGATTTGTTCCACTTATTTATGCATTCGCTGGTTGATTCTTATCTGTGCCCTGACTGGGGATTGAAGCCACAGCCTTGGTGAATTGGGAGGATGCTCTAACCTACTGAGCTTCCTGGCCAGGGCCAGGAGAGAGAAGACATGCATGGAAAACTGTATACAGAGTATGCTAAATACAGCAAGAACAGTGTCGAGTGGCATGAGAGCTCAGAAAAAGCGAAATTGCTTCCAGGAGGGAATTTCACGGAAGACTCAATGGAGGATGAAGTGGTTGAATTGAGGCTTGAAGGACACATCAATAAAGTTTGGGTGGGCAGAGGTGCAGTGCGGTGGGCGGTGACTGCTCTGCAGGCACAGTAGAGGTCTGAGCAGAGACTTGGGGATGGGAATGTATGGGATATGTGTGAGGAAGCATCTAGAAACAACCTGGAAACTGTGTAAGATGTATGAGTGGAAGTCTAATTAGGAGACAACTGTCACAATTCAAGGACCAGTTAGGGAGCACCTGCACTCAAGGGCTGGGGGAAAGAAGGAGATGTGAGGACTGTCGAGGGACAAGGAAAAGGAACAGGTAGAAGCAAGGGACACTGGAAGTAAGAATCCTCACATTTGCTTCTCTTCTTCAAGGATGGTGGGTACTTCTCCGAATCTGTCTCTCCACTTTGTAATTTGAATAGCACTGGTTTTAATACCCAATCAGAGCAAGTCATAGAGTTTGGCCCAAGAGTGATACTATTTGCATCATGATCTTCGTTGTGGAGGGTATTTGTGTTTTGCTTAATCTTGCGACTTTGCTCTAAAAGTCAGTGAATGAGTCAGCAACACTTATTGAGGCCCACCTCCTTCTCTCCCCCACCCCTTGAGGTTTGTGATAATTGTCCCTTGAATGGTGGCAGTTGTCTCCTAATTGGCCTTCCACTCATAGCTTGGATAATTTCCGTTTTCTTTAGATTATTCATAGTTTATCAATTGTATAAAATGTTTGTGGATGTTTTCCATAAGAGTTTATTGACTATCCCTGATGTTTAAGCCAATGTGGGGGAAGAGGGAAGTGGGATCTTGCCTGTAGGAGTTTATAAACTAGTAGGGGGAAAGCAGTATGTAAAAATACCTAGGTAAAATGAGGTATGTGAAAAGTGCCATGAGATTAGAGTAAGTTCAGAAGAGGAAGCATTCCATTCTAGTAAACTGGACAAGTATCAGGGAGGCAGTAGCCAATAAAATAAAATATGTGTCTGGCCATAAATACTCCAGGGCCGGGAACTAGAGAGGAATGGGAGGCCGGTGGTTTGGAACTGAAGGTCACGTGGAAGTGGATTTTGTCAGGGTAAGCTGCCTGGAGTTGTTTCTCCAGGGGCCTTTAAACTCAGTTCAGCCCGTTCCCACACAACCAGCTACGCTGACTTCTGCGATCTGCTTTCCTTTGGGCTGAAATGGGTGTAGCCTCTGGAAAAGAGCTGTTGCAGGATATGCCTGACGGATCACAGGAATGAAGTTTACGTAAGATATGTGGTTCCCCCATGGCAGGATTTTGACAAGACTGGAGTTTGAGAGTGGAGCTGGGGTGAACGGGCCAGATGGTGCCCTCAGGACCCCTCACCTTGCCCTCTCATCTTTCCAAACTGGTATGGTTTGTTCAAAATCCTGTCTACAGCCTTCACCAGCACCCACTTTCCACACTGTGAGAATGGGTGTTTCTTTGTGGTCTGTTAGGCCACTGTGTGGTTTCCCCACTGGATTCCTTTTTGTGGTTGGAGGTCAAACCCTCACTTGCCGGTTGTTTCCAGGAATACGTGATGTGTCTCAGCGTGCTACATGGAGGGTTTTATTTTATGTCCCTTGAATGGAATGGCAGTCCTCCAGCAGGCCTGTGTGCCTGTATAAATAGAGGGACACGTAGCCTGCCTTTAATATCCAGAATACAAACCGGCCACCACCGAGTGCTACCCTGTCGTGTTTTGATGGAAGGTTGCTGACAGCCCCTCAAACCACGCAGGGAGGCCCCGCAAACCGCCTAATCCCACTGCTTTACCCCAGGCAGAGATGGGGCCGTTTCACTGCCAGGAACAATTTCTTTCCAGCCACCAGCAGCTCTGAGTGTCTTTGGCTTTTCCTGCTCCAGCTGCCCGTTATTTATGACCCTTGGTCAGAGAGGCCAGGGTGAACATGGGAGGCTGAAATGTACAGCTAATCCCCAAATCTCTCTCTTTTTTTTTTAAGACTGAAGATTTAGACTCATTGGCCTGTGAATCTCTTTGACTATGCAGCTAATGTCGAAAGGGCCTATTGAAAGCACAGCATTTCTGTATCATCAGCCTAACTTTCTACAATACCATGGGAAAGGGTCCCTTCCTACTCTGTTTAGGGTGACGTATGAACTCCTGCCATTCAGATGCTTTGCAGAATGGTCTCACATGACCTTTTCCATCTTATAATTACGGCACCCTTGCTTTGGCTTCCATTGAAGTAGATCAGTCTACTCTCTGCTTTCCAAGGCCACTTGCACCGCTATACCATTTCTGCAGTGGTCTCTTCCCCTAGGATAGTTCCCCTTCTCTCTACCTATTGAGGGCCTTTCCATGCACTAAGGCTGAGTTTGATTCTAGAGCCCCCATGACCATTCCCATCCACACGTATCTTTCTCTCCATAGCATGTATTGTTTCTACTATTGACTCAGTGAGTACTTGTATTACTTACGATATATTCTTTATAGTCCTATATACTGATTAGAATGGACAGATTTTATTTTATTTTTTTAAAGATTTTATTACTTTATTGTTGTTCAATTACAGCTGTCTGCATTTTCCCCCCATCACTGCCCCCCACCCCAGCCAATCCCACCTCCATTCCTTCCTCCCACCCTCCCCCTTGGTTATGTCCACGTGTCCTTTATAGTGGTTCCTGAAAACCCTTCCCGCCATTGCCCCCTCTCCTCTCCCCTCTGGCTATTGTTAGCTTGTTCTTAATTTCAGTGTCTCTGGTTATATTTTGTTTGCCTTTTTCTTTTGTTGATTATGTTCCAGTTAAAGTTGAGATCATATGCTATTTGTCCCTCACTGCCTGGCTTATTTCACTTAGCATAATGCTCTCTAGTTCCATCCGTGCTGTTGCAAAGGGTAGGATGATCTCCTTCTTTCTCTCTGCTGCGTAGAATTCCATTGTGTAAATGTAGCACAGTTTTGGGATCCACTCATTGACTGGTGGGCACTTAGGTTGCTTCCAGCACTTGGCTATTGTAAATTGTGCTACTATGAACATTGGGGTGCATAGGTTCTTTTGGATTGGTGTTTCAGGGCTCTTAGGGTATAATCCCAGCAGTGGAATTGCTGGGTCAAAAGGCAGTTCCATTTTGAGTTTTCTGAGGAAATTCCATACTGTTTTCCACAGTGGCTGCACCAGTCTGCAATCCCACCAACAGTGCACTAGGGTTCCCTTTTCTCCACATCCTCTCCAACACTTGTTTGTTGCTTTGTTTATGATGGCCATTCTGACCGGTGTGAAGTGGTATCTCATGGCGGTTTTAATCTGCATCTCTCTGATGGCTAGTGATGCTGAGCATCTTTTCATATGTCTCTGGGCCCTCTGTATATGCTCCTTGGAGAAGTGTCTGTTCAAGTCTTTTGCCCATTTTTTAATTGAAATTTTTTTCTTCCTGGAATGGAGTCATATGAGTTCTTTACATATTTTGGAGATCAAACCCTTGAGAATGGACAGATTTTAGATGGGAGTTCTAGATTCCAGTCTTGCATAGAATGGAAACTCTCATGAGACCAGGGCTCATGCATTATCTTCTTTGTAACTCCTATCGTGTTAAGTATTTTGTACTCTGCATAAGAGGAGCCAGAAGGTGCTCATTGATTGAATGAATAATAATCCACTCTTGAAAAAGCAGAGCTTTGGGAGTATTAGTTAGTGAATCCTATGCTCTTTCAAGGATATTCTCTGGCTAAGCACTGGAAAATTAGAATATGAGGTAATAATTAAAGGTATTCTCATGTCTGAAAGGGAGCCAAGAAACCATCTCCAGTGAAATTCCCTGGAGCCACCTAGAATGTCATCTTAACTAGGTCCTCACCTAGTGCAGCTCAGTTGGTTGGGCTTCATTCCAAAAAGCAAAAGGTCGCTGGTTTGATGCCCGGTCAGGGGATATGCCTGGGTTGCTGGTTTGGTCCCTAGTCGGGGGTGCATGTGAGCACCGATAGATGCTTCTCTCGCATATCAATGTTTCTTTCCCTCTCTTTCTCCCTCCCTCCCCTTTCTCTAAAAAAAATAAATAAATAAAAATGAAATGTCAGCTTAACTGGGCTTCCAGGGTTGGTCACTCCCACAGTTTTAGGCTTCTTGGGATTCCATGCTGACTCAGAAAACCTGGCTTTCACAGTTGCCATCCCTCAATAGCCTTCATGTTGACATTCAATAAATACTTGGTGATTTAAATTAAGTAAAGGAAGCATCAGTCTAACCTTTTATTGGGCTTGTGGAGAATGTCTGGGATGTTTGTGTAAGATGTAGATTTTTTTAAAAATAAAATTTAGATTTCGAAAAATGCCATCGGAATTCCCTAAGTATCTGAAACATACAGTCAATAGGTGCAAAACTTTTTCTTTAAACAGTGAATTTGACTCTTGTAAATCTCTAAATAGAATTTTTAGATAAATCTGATGAATAAAATGAAGACTCAAATATAATAATATGTTTTACAAAATATGGAATGTACAGAAAAGAAAAAATCCCTATGATTTTTGTGTGTGGCTTATAAAAGGGCTTTCAAAGAACTTCTAAAGGAGAACTTTCAGAAATGCATTAAAGTACAGCAGCATTGCTGTAATAATAGTAGCTTTTACCCCCTGAGTATTTGTTGTGAGTCATTAAGTACTTGATATTCAAAATTTCTTTTAAACATAAAGCAACCGTGTGAAGAGGAATTTTATTAGCTCCATTTTAGGAATATGGAAACAAAAGGTAAGAATGGTTAATCAGATTTAAAATCAAATATGTGCCCTGGCTGGTGTGGCTCAGTGGATTGAGCCCCGGCCTGTGAACCAAAGGGTTGCAGGTTAGATTCCCAGTCACGGCACATGTGTGGGTTGTTGGCCAGGTCCCCAGTAAGGGGCATGTGAGAGACAACCACACGTTGATGTTTCTCTCTCTCTCTCCCTCCCTTCCTCTCTCTTGAAAAATAAATAAATAAAATCTTTAAAATAAAATAAGATAAAGTAAGATAAAATAAAATAAAATGTGTCAGACTCCCAAGTTCATGAGCAATCATGCTGACCACCTTGAAAGACAGACCCTGATTGGATATGTTCAACTTCATGTTTAAGGCCACTTAGGTCTGTTCATTGCACACCTCCTGTTCATATTTATTAACAGATAGTTTTCATGACAAATTTCTAGCAGATGGCAGTAAAGTGTCTGGAGCAAGGGAAAGTGGTTCCTAATTCACAGTTGCTCGAAACTTGTTCCCAATGCTCTATGGCCACATGTAGAAGGCAGGGTCCCTGAACAGGAGACATTCCAAATCTTGAGCAGCTTCTAAATGAGCCGCCTTGGAACCGACAAGAGTTTTATTACTTAGGATCTGAAGTGATGTCTCACTTGCCTAGTATCACGGTGCTGCCTTTCGTTTGTGTTTGGAGTAAACTGTATTCTCTCCTAATCTTCTTAGTTACTAGTTTAGTTTAATGAAACAAACAGTGTGTTGAGAATCTCCTACGTGGAAGGTGCCAAGATGGGCCCTTGACAGGAGGAATGAGCACGAGAAGTCGGGGTGAAGGAGGGGTGACATTGTGGGGGTGGGGATGGGAGGGAGGAGGCACAAATGAGTGTGGGGCTTGCTCTCAGTGTAGATCCTGTAGAAGAGACGGAAACAGGGGGACTATGCATAGGTATCAGAATGGAGGTGGGGGAAGACATAAATGTCACCTGCTGGGAACATAGGGAAGAGGGAGTTCGTTCTGTCTGGGAGAGCTTGAGGAGCTTCGTGGAGGACGGGCCATTTGAACTCCCTCCTGAAGGGTGGGCAGACCCCTTAGACAGTGAGAAGGAAAAAACAGCAGCAGGGAAAACATGAGAGATGAAAGCGATTTAACAGCTAAAGTGAGAGTGAGGTGTGTGCCCGTGTGTGAGGTCAGAGAGAGGTGAGGAGTGTGGCAGGAGAGGTCCAGAAACTTGAATGTCCTCTTAGAGGCTTCAGATTTTATAGGGGCAATGGGGAGTCACTAAAGAATTGAGCACTGAAGATCTTTGGATCTTTGAATTTCCAGAGATGGCTTCTTTGGCATGTGCCATTATTGGGCAGTGTGGGCTATTTAATTAACTAATTTATCTATTTATCTATCTATCTATCTATCTATCTATTTATTTTTAAGGGAGCACTTTTATTTATTTATTTTCCACAGGAGCCGTCTCAAGGAAAAAGACCCTATTGTGCCTTTAGCCCCTTGTCCAGGTTTGATGCCCTATACGCTGTCACCTCTCTCTTTGCTTGGATGCTTTTCGTTCTGGCTGTTGACCTCTGCGTCAGGTATTCAATGGGTATTACCTCATGACTTATTTTCAGTGACTTCAACGGGTCAGAGAGTAAGCCGTTATCACCGTTCGCAGGTCCAAAGCTCAAGAGTTTAGGCATAAAAGAGTTGGAGACAGAATCATACAGACCAAGAGGTGGGACGGGCATCAAAGCACAGGATGGCCTGCCATGGATTGAGGGAGGTCCCAAAATAGAAGGTGCTTCTCCTGGGATTCACACCCTGGGCCTTTGCAGGCAGCCTCCCCTTATCCCCATTAACTTCAGAGTTTGGGATTGGACGCCACACCCTGGTGTTAAGCTGTTAACCTCCAGCATCAAGGCCACAGCTGCTGGGAAGAATTCCTCTCTCAGGCTGTGGCCTCATCAGAGTTCCTCATCTGGGCACGCCACAGAGGGTGAATGTTCCTGAATCCAGTCCCATGAGGCTGGGGCTCTATATATACTTAGGTACCTCCACCCCTTTACTCCCGGACATACACACACAGAGCAGAGCCTTTGCATAGCCGGCCATGGCGCAGAGGACCATGTGCGTGTCTCTCAATGCAGAGGATGAGAACCTCCTTCCAGATACTCTTTTCTTCTGTTTCCAGGAAGAATAAAACATGAAAAAAAAATGTGGATACTTTGAGGAAATTAAGGACATTTCTAGAGCATGGCTTTTCACAGCAGAAGTCTGCTCTAGGTTGAGACAGGTTCCGGTTTTCAGATTTGGGAGTTCTTTAGACTTCACCCGGGTTTCCTTTCTGTGTCCTATGAAGTTACACCCAAGCCATCAGCAGAGGGCTCCCTCAACCCTAGGAGCTGGTATTGATGCTTGGAAGGCCACGTGATGTAGATGAGGGGAGAAATGCACATCTGACAGTGAGCTGGTGAGTTTAGAATCCAATGCCCCCAATTACTTCAGCAGAGAAGAAACCCTAACCCACCCTGGAAACACACCACTTCAGCAAGGAGGCATTTGCTAGCGTTTACATTAAATGACACTGTTTAAATTCCTGGATCAAGGTCAGCACAATGTTTATGCTCAGAGTAACACATAGCGAAGTCATCCTTCAGAGAACCTAAAAAGCAGAGCACCTCCCTGACCCGTGGTTTAATTGTTTCTGAACTGGCGGCTCAACAGTTCCTAAATATTCGATCACAGCATCATTAATCAGCATCGGTCCCGGATCTGGACCAAAGCTTTGCAGATGCCAAATCCCTCTGTGGTGTTTGCCCAGATTCACGTTGGATCAACAAAGAGGGCCTGACTGGTACACCACAACCTCGGGGTATTTAATGACTGTCATCTGGTAGGGGGATTGGAGCTGGCCAGCTGCTCTCAGTGAAAATGG
Organism: Macrotus californicus; assembly: GCA_007922815.1. Lineage (NCBI taxonomy): Eukaryota > Metazoa > Chordata > Mammalia > Chiroptera > Phyllostomidae > Macrotus > Macrotus californicus. Next base: position 44,550 of record VMDR010001219.1, read on the forward strand.
GGTTGGGAGAAGGCAAGTGGACACTGTCAACACATCACCTGTCTGAGCTTAACATCTCTGTTTGGATTTTCCTCTCCGAAGACACAGCAGTCTAGGGTCCAACAGCAGGTGCTGGTTAGAATGACGGTGTTCTCTTACTTGGAATTTGCTAGACAACCTCTGTCAAGGTTTTACTATCTAAGTCTTTCTCCTCGGCTCTAGGCAAATAATCACATTCCTTGATTATAACCTCATCTGAGATATGTTACAGCGAATGATGTCACTGCTTGTTTGCTATCAGGCCTGCTTCTCTGAAGAAATTACAGGAGAACGTCCCAGATTCTTTGACTATGTTTGGGAGGTATCTTGGTCTTTTATTTTGGTGTGGTGGGGACATAAATTCCAGGGAAAAGGAAGCATCACACTGGAAGAATCAACCAAATCCACCTCCACCTGCCTCCTATAAAGATGTACCCAACGTGGCAACGAGGGCGAACAGCCATTGGCTAATGACAGCACAGAGTGCTCAGTGAACTTGAGGGAAAGTGGGGTCTGCGAGGCCAGCGTTCATCAGCACGATCTGCAGACGTTTCCAAGAAGGAGCATGTGTCCGCCTTGTGCTAGAAAGGCAAACACACACGAGCAGGAACTCTGGGGAAGCCACTCCAGGCTACTGAGGTGGGAAACTCGGCGGTTTCTGTTTGTACTGGCTTCTTTCTCCTTCAGATGTTTCTCATCAGCCACGTTCAGATTGATTCCATTTGCAAAACTCTCCTGGCAGTCTTGCCTGGTGGATGAGGCTCGGTGGCAAAATCTCTGGCATTTTCTGATCCTGCCCAGACCCTGCTCTTGTTGTGTAGTTTCTTGGTGCTTTGGCTCCTAAGCAGAAATTGGCTAAGCATAGGCTGCTGTTGAACAAAACCAAATGTAAAACAGAACACTGAACGAAGAGATTTTTCTAAACATGGGGGATGGGAATGCAGGGGAGGACAATAGGGGACCAGGAAAGGGAGGGGCTTCCTCAGAACCAGACTGAATCACGCTCTGGGGAGCGTTTGTCATGGTCTCATCTTGTCAGCATCCTTGCTAATTGGGTCCTAGCAAAGGTTATGTCCCCTTTACTCTTCGGTCTCACTAACAGAGGCCATATGAAATATTTGGGTCTCTCCAGAGCCATCTTCTCATTTTCTGTCCCTCATGAAAGTTTGTGACCCACGACTCCCTGACGTAACTTATTGTTTTCCTCATACCCCTTTAACTTAGCCTTGGCTCCTCCCATCAGCTTCCTTTTTGGCACTCACCTCCCCAGCCCACTGTTGCACACGTGACCCCGTCTTGTATTTCTCCGCCTGACGCTAACCTTTCCTGTGCTATTAGGGCGCATGCTCATCCTCTCACTCCTCACATTGCCACAGCAGGGAGAGGGCCTCCTATTTGAGAAACTTCCCTTCCCACTGTTGAGACAGAAAAAGTGTCCACAGCCCTCAGCCGCCTTTCCCAGGGACCGCATGTGTTCTGTAGCTCTTGTCTTTCATGCTGCTGTCAGGATATGGTGTCCCCATGTGTGGGTCATGGGGTCTGAACTTAGGGTGGAAACCTAAGTATTAGGAAGCAGAGAGCCCATGGACTTCTGGTCCAAGCTGATTAGCCAGTCTAGTAAAGCTGGTACACATGCATCTAAAGCATCATCATAGTCACACAGTTCAAAATTCAAAAGGCACAAGAGGACATACAGTAGCAACAAGTCTTCTGCAGTCCTGTCTCCAGCTTCTTAGTCCCCTCTGAAGAAGCGATAGGTGCGTAGTGTCTCTTGTGTTCTTCTGTTTTATGCATACACGAGCAAATAAATACATACAGACACCATACATTTTCCCACAATTGGTAGCAGGCTATCTATTTTGTTCAGTGTCTTGCTTTCATTTTTTACCTTTCAAATGGCTGCATAGTATTTCATTGAATAAATTTCCATGATTTATTTAACTAGTCTCACATGAATGGGAATTTGGTAGTTTCCAATCTCTTGCTGTAATGAAAAAATAAAGTTGATATTTGATCCTCAGATCTTGTGTTTATTTCCCAAAGCTGAGCACTCAGAGGGGAGAACAGTGTGGTCCACACTCCACGTGTCAGTCAGGACTGGCATTGGACTTGAGCTTCCAGGTCAGTGAGTCAAACACATCCAGGTTTGTTCTTTCGTTCCCCCTTGTTATTTCCAACTTGCTGTCATGCTACGGGAATTGCTGCTATGAATGCTGGTGTTCACTAAATTAGGTCATTTTATGCCTTTCTTCTTCCTCTTCTACCTACACCCTTCTCCAACTTAGGGATTTGGTTGTAACCAAAATACTTTTCCAGCAAGTGATGCCCCCAGTATCCTAAGACTTTGGGTATTGAATTCCCTGGATTTTTGTAGCGTGTTACAATTTGCACAGCACTTTCAAATAACATTCTTTCATTTAATCCTTACACAAATTTTCTGAGGTTGGCAGGACATTTCCTAGATGAAGAATCTGAGGCTCAGAGGGACTGTGTGGCTTGCTCAAGGTCACTTACTTGATAAAGGACACAGACAAAACTCAAAGTCAGGCCATCTAACTCAGTCTTCTGCTTTCCTGATGCACATGCTGACCCTTTACCGTGTCAGTGACCTTGAAGTCAACTTTCAGTTTGGAGGGCGGTGGGAGGCTGACGCTGAACAGGTTCTTTGTTTCCTATCAGCAGATAGACTGAGGCGATTTGGACGAGAGGACTTACGGATCAGTTTATCCACATCGATCTGCCGCGATGGCATGTCACTTGACGAGGCCAGTGCTGACTGTCTAGGGAGCAGGAGGAAGTTGGGTGGGGGAACCACTAGGGTGGGAAGACTTTGATCGTGGGACACACATGTCATGGGGAGGTGAGGAGTTGGGCTTGCAATCCGGGGAACAGGAAGAACGGAAAAGAATGTGTCCATACTGAGTGTTTGCTATACACCACGCTCACCTGTTCATCACAGAACTTGGGGAGGTACGCGCCCAGGCACGACAAGGCCATGCTGGTTCACCGGAGATGTGGTGGCGGTGGTGGTGGTGCTGGCGTGGTGGGACCACCTCTGCCCTGCCCAGCAGGCAGGGGCTAGGATGGCAAGGGGCTGTGTAACTGGTGACACTCAGTGCTAGGTGGAGGGACTCAGGTCAAGCTCACATGTGCGGCTTTCCCCCCAAGAGATGTGCTTTCTCTCTAGCAGCTCCTAGGAGAACAGGTTTCTGGCTGTTCTGCTGCATCCGTTCTCCAGGCATCCTCTGATGCACTACCCCTGCTGCAGCGCTTGTGCCGTGACAGGGCTGAGAGCAAGGTCCAGTGCCATCCCCGAGAGGAGAGCTGTCCCCCAGGTGGCAGGGATAGGAAAGAGGACAGCGGCACTGAGCACGCTCCTACAGGAGAGAGGGGGGTGTGACGGAGGGCACTGCTGAGACAGACCCTGGACAGAGAGGCAGGGCTGGGGTGTCCTGTGCTCAGACACTGTGCTCTGGCCTCTGGGATGTGCCCTCCAGACAGCAGGAATTGTGGGAGAACCTCAGGGAAAGGAGGACAAGTTTCAATAACGGAGTTCAGAAATCCCACCCTGCCTCAGTTCACTCATTTGCTTCTTGAACACTGAGTGCCTGCTATGGACTGACCGTTTGTGCTCCACCGTCCTCTCCCCCCGCCCCCAACTCCTATGCTGAAGCCCCAACCCCCAGCGCGATGGTGCTCAGGGATGGGCCTTTGGGAGGGAAGCAGGTTTAGATGGGGTCATGAGGGCGGGGCCCCCATGATGAGTTAGTGTCCACATGAGGAGAAACTCCATAGACTATGCTCTCTCTCTTTCTTTCTCTCTCTCTGTCTCTCCCCCTCTCTGGGCACACAGCATGGAAGGCCATGTAAGGACAAAGTGAAAAGGGGGCTGTCGGCACGTCAGGCATGGGCCCTTACCAGGAACCTCGATCTCAAACACCCAGCCTCAAGAACTGTGAGAAACACATTCCGTTGTTTAAGCCACTTTGTACCAGAGCCTGAGATGATGATGGCCGCACACACCATGCAGCCAGCACTAGCGTGGCTCCAGATACCCAGCGGTGAACGGAGAACCCTTGCCTTCATGTGCTCACCGCCTCGTGGAGAGAAGGAGGGGTCATGAACCGAACAGTCCATACCAGGTCTGTATAGTGACTAATTGTGAAAGGGGTCAAGGGGGCCTCGTTTGGACTGGGGAAGATGGGGAGGACTTACTGAAGACATGACCTTCAACCTGAGATCTCAAGGATGAGTTAAGGGGAGTCAGGCATGAGCAGAGGAGAGCATCCCAGCCTTGGGAAGGGCATATGTGAAGCCCTGGGATGAGAAAAAGCTTGGTGAGAAACTGACAAGACACTGATGTCACCAGAGGCCGAGAGAGTGACATAAAATAAGACTGGGAGCTGTTAGAGAATGGTTCACTGAGGAACTTGCAGTTCTTGTTAAGAGGTTTAGATTTATATTCTCAGTGCATCAGGGAGCTCTTCGAGGATTTAAGTGGAAGCATGAAATGATCCAATTTTCTTGTTTTAAAAGATAACTCTGAATAACGTGAGAATCAGATTGGAGGGATGTCAAACGCAGTGAGAGAGGTTTTTTCTCAGGGCTGAGGTGGCCGTGCTGGAATGAGGTTCCCCTGACCAGCAGTGAGGACACAGAGCAGTGGGTACATTTGAGGACCAGAGAATAGGATGGGTGGGGAAGAAGGGGGAGCAGAAGAAAGGTCACAGGTGCAGCAGCTGGGAGGGAGAGGGTGAGTCAGAGGACACTGAGTCTGGTGGGATGGTGGGAACACGTGAGCCTGTGGTTCAGGAGACAGATCCCGCCTGTGCAGAAAGGCGTAAACACAGCATGCCTGCCACTGCCGTCTTTAGAAAGTCCTGACTGCACTTGGCCCTTGGCCGGTGTCTGGGAACTTGGCTCTCAGAGTGTCCTCAGTCAACAGTCCACTGATAAGGCTGGTTCCCTGTGGCTAGACTGTTTGTGCAGACAACGTGATTTATGCTGGACACCTGCTCTTCCCCTGGGAGTCTGGAACTTGGGTACATGCTAAGGGGAGGGTACCTACATGACCAGCCCCCAGTGAAAGTCACAGGCCCTCAGGCTTTCATGGGCTTCTTTGGGCAGAAACATCACACACATACTTTTCTGGGGAAGAGTGAGCTCTGTGTGAGCCTTCTTGGGCAGGAGACAGCACGCAGAAGCCTCATGCAGACGCCTCTGGACTGCACCTGTGTCTGTGTTCCTGACCATCCAGCTGTGTATCCTTACTACAGCTCTGCAATAATCTCAGCCATGGGCACAACTACAGGCTGAGTCCTGTGAGTTCTCCTGAATCTCTGGATGATGGGTGATCTTGTGGACCCCTCACACACATCCTCAGGACTTAATTGTTTTTAAAGATTTTATTTATTTATTTTTAGAGAGAGGGGAAGGGAGGGAGAAAGAGAGGGAGAGAAACATCAATGTGTGGTTGCCTCTTGCGTGCCCCCTACCAGGGGTGGGGAGACCTGACCCACAACTCAGGCATGTGCCCTGACTTGGAATCGAACTATTGAACCGGCGACCTTTTGGTTTGCAGGCCTGTGCTCAATCCACTGAGCTACACCAGCCAGGGCTCAGGATTTAAATTTGGGAGTGATCAGCATATAGGAAAACCTGAAGCCATGGGAGTATCCCAGATTACCCAGGAAGAGTGAGTAAAACCCTGAGGATCTCCGCAACTTAGAGGTGGTCAGGGAGACAGAAACTACACAGAAGGCCAGAACACAGGCAATAGGAGACAAGACTGTCTGCTGGATGTAGCACAAGGTCCCTGGCCACTTTGGCAAGAGAGTCCCCATGGACAGTTGGGGGAGAGCTGGCCTATTAGGAGGTGAGGAGGTAAGAGATCATCTCAAGTGTGACTCAGAAGAAACAGAGAGGAATGTGGGTGGAAGTAAACATATATTTTTTTAAAGATTTTATTTATTTTTAGAGAGAAGGGAAGGGAGGGAGAAAGAGAGAGAAAAACATTGATGTGAGAGAGAAACATCAATTGGTTGCCTCTCATACATGCCCCAGTCACGGACTGAACCTGCAACCCAGGCATGCCCTGATGGGGAATCAAACCAGTGACCTTGCCCTTTATGGTATGATGCCCAACCAGCTGAGCCACACCAATCAGGGCTACACATATTGCTTTTAAAGTGGAAAAAACTTGATCGTTTGTTTTCTCATTTATCAAGTGACCGCTGTGTGACAAGCTCAGGGTAGACGAGATTGACAAGATGTGGCCTGGCTGCAGGGAGCGTGTGGTCCAGCAGTGAAGACAGGAGGGATCACCAGCGTGCTGCGTCTTTGACGTGTGAAGTGCCCAACGCCAAGGGGTGGGGTGGGGTGGCACTTAGCCTAACTCCAGAGTTCCTTTGAGGAAGTGACCTTGAATCTGGGATTGGCCTAGAAAGTAGGAGTTTGTTGAAGTGGGGAGAGGAGAAAAAGGGCATTTCAGGAAGAGGGGAGACTAAATACTGACGAGAAGGAGGCAGCAGAGAGAGAAGCTCAGTCTACAGGGGAGAAAGGGATCGTCGACGGGCTGTGCGTGGACCTTGCGAATGTGCAGGGTTGTGGCCTCCAGAAGGTGTTGATTCTGATGGTAGGAAATCACCTCATCACGTAACAGAAACAGGAAAAGAAAGTAGATTTTTAAAAGAGTAGGTACAGTGTCAGGTAAGACCTTAGGATTGGTGGTAAGAAATGGTACATTCCTGTATAGTGACTTTCATTTTCTTGGGGGCAGATTTTTCTTCCCACCCTCTCCCCCTTCTGAGATCGAGCACTTTTGAAGGTGAGGAGAACAGAAGGGGCCTTTGGAGATGTAACTCAAGATGCAAAAGAGAGACATTCTTTCAGCACGGCAATGCACAGGAGAAAGGCTCACGGGAGGCCAAGGTTAGCACGGTGGGAAACCTATCATCTTGTCCTTGATTCTGTCCCTGTGAGGGCTTTTTCCATCTTCCCTCACTTTACCCTTGAAATCTGAAAGCGCAGCTTCATGTAGCAGTGAAACTAGACAGAACCGAGTGACTCGTAACTCATGCCAGGGACCAAGCCCAAGAAACACATTGCTCTGGGTAGGTGGCGGGGAAACAGAGGGGTTCACAAGGATGACTGGGGTGCGGGAGCTGAGCCACGTGGGAGTCCTGGATGTCTCGGCCTGATGTGCTGTGCCCTTTAGAGGCACTGGGAGATCAATTTAATAAGGTTGAGAAATTATCTTCTGAATCTTCACTTTTCTATGGACTTCATATGCCTCTTGAATCCAAAATAAGGTAGAATTAGAATGTTCCTCTACTTTGGTGCTGGTAACTTGATCTGTCTCCCTTCTCTCTCTTCTGTCATGGGGCATGCATGCAGTGCTGGTTTCTGCTTAGTGAAGGTGGAGACGTCATTTGCTCAGAGTAAGGGGAAATGTGGCAGAATCGTGAACTTGAGGAGAGTGGAAAAAGTTTAAAATAATTTTGTAGAGAAGTAGCAATAGAGCTGACTAGGGAAGCCTGCTTGGGTGGCCGGTCAGAATTTCCTCTGGCGACTGTAAGGTTTATAGTGGCAATTGTGGGGTTCCCTCAGTGGTGTGGAGCCTGGTTGTTAGCATCACGACAAGGGGCCTGAGGCAGAGACTTGACTGGTCCTGCTGGGTCTCTGCTTGCGACGGAAAGGCCTGGGACCAGTGAGCTGGGGGTGTTGGCAAGGTTGAGGTTGATGTGCTGGGACTTGGACTCTAAGAAGCACAGGAACAGAAGGAGAGCAGGAGAGAAACCAAGACAGTGGAATGTGTGAATATGGGGGTGGCCAAGGATTCGGGGGTCCCTAGAATGTGTGTAGGGGGAGCTAGTGAGGGATCTGGAAGGACAGGAAGTTGCAGTCAGGGAGCAGGATATTTAAATGTATGACTTCAGATGTGGAGAAGGTCTGAGTAATCAGCAAGCTCAGGATGTGGCCTTGGGAGGGCCCGCATTGACCCTTGTCATCACTGGGACCCTGTCTTTGATCCCACGTTCACATGGCGTCTCTCTCTCCTCTCGGTGTCTGGTGCACCTCCCACCTCCGCTACCCTTTTCCCACTTTCTGGTCCAGAAAGAGGCACTCACAGCATCTTTTTTACTTCCGGAGAAATTTATTCCACATGTGTCTGATTCATTTGCGTTTATAGAAACTCGAAATCTCCAGTGTCCCAAAGCCCTTTCAACTATTTTTTTCTTCCCTTTCTTAGAAACAGGAAGTTGTGTTTGGCTGAAGACGAACTCTTGAGTGTGCCTGGGACTTACACGATATTTGGAATGAGGAATGGTGAGGTCTGAAAAAGGCTTCTTGGCTCTCTCCCTTCCTGGGGCAATTGTGCATCTTCCAGGGGTAGGCTGGGCAGCTCTCAGGGATGGGAGACTAGCCAGGCCTTTATGTCTCTCATCGCTGAGCCTAACCCAAGGCCTGAGCGGAAGTATGTTCTAGAAGAGACAGGTGTCTTAGAAGCCTCTTATATTTCTTTCTCCCCGCACCAGCATTACTGTGCAGAACCTACTGGTATATAGGGTCTCATCTTTCTCTTTCCGATACTTCAACTGTGTCTGTGAGGAGCCCCTCTACGAGGTAATAGTTTAGGGTGGTATGGGTTGGCTACCACTCAGTTGTAATCAAGGAAGGCCAACTACCTCCCAAATGGAATATCAGAGAAGCTCCACATCTGAAGAAGAATAGACCAAGCTGGAAAGGGACACACCTGTTTCCGTGAGTCCTGCCAGGTTGATGGGAAGTTTCAGCCTGGAAAGCAGACAGGTGCCTGGGAAGGGCTGACATGGTGCCAGAGAGTCAGAGCGAGGAGTGGGGATCATAGCCCAACTGCTCTGCTCCCTCCGCATTCCACCTCTTAGCTCCCCTCAGTGTGTTATTTTGTTCTGTTTAGAATTTTTTCAACTGTAACATTGATATGGCCACAATATGTCACTTGAGTGATTTCGCTGGCTGAACCATCAAAAACGTCAGCGTACGTTGGCAACTTCCTTCTCTTGCACGTTCCACATGCAGCTTTCTTGAAGCTGCCAGCTCAGCCTGGGGAAACATGCCATGCTAGAAAAGCACTTTCTCGTAAAGACACACGATCTTTCAGCCAAGGGCCACCCAAAGTGAGCAAGTCCCTGTTTACATTCCTCATGGGCAGGGGTGCTCCCTTCCTGTGCCTTCCATCCTAGCACCCCCGGGCAATGCCTGCTCAAGGACTTGGGGTAGCCCGTTGCCTCATGGTGGTGGAACTGGCGGTGGAAATGCTGGTGGCAATATACTTCTCTCCACTCAGGGGACCCCTCCCACTCGACACAGAGCAGAGCGGGGCTGGAGGGGGACAGGGGTCAGGGACAGTCGCGTAAACATATCTAACGTGCTACCTTCACTGTCTTCACCATGCCCACCCCATCTCAGGCTTTATTCTGGCCATGTGTTCAGTAAGTTAGCTTCAACTCAGCAGAGAGGCAAAAGGAAGTCATCAGGCGATGGCAGCAGAAATCTGGAAACTTGGGGATAATACCACATCTGATGCTCTTGACTAGGTTCCAGATTTCTGTTCCCTCTATAGACAAACAATTCCTTAGTTTCAAACAGCAAAGGGGACACTGCCGCTCCCACCAGGGACTGTGATGTGAGGCCAAGCACGTGGAGTGGAGATGGCTGTGGGCTCACGAGCCTCCCTTCCTGCTGCCCGGGAAGACGCGGCCAGGGGTCTGCGCTGCGTGTGGGGACCCTGGCACTGAGTAGCAGCACTTCCCTGCCACTGCATACACTCAAGAGTGCAGCAGTGACAAGGTCCCTCTCTTTATCGTCCCTGGGCCACAAGTTGAAAATATCAAGACGAAGTAAAGGACAACACACTCTTAAGAACTTTTCTATGGCTCTTGCTATCTTTTTCGCCTTTTTTTTTGCAGGAGGGAAGAGGCTTGGAAAAAGAGAAGAGGGTCCCAGCAGAAAGAAGCAGCACTGCATGTTTGGATGCCGGGAGGAGGAACAGTCCTCAGTAAGAGGGCCTGCTTGGTTAAAAAGCCCAACATGAGGGATCTGGAATCTGGTGGACATCATCAGAAGGCAAATGGAGGGCTGGTGGGAAGATGACCCATCGCCCCTGGGAAATGCTCCTGGGATTTGCTGAAGCGGGTTGTGGGGGGGAGCAGTCGCATTGCATCCTTTTGTAAATTCATAAAACCCTCTGATCAGCTACAGGGAAAAAAAGGGCAGAGAATAAACCAGACAAAGATTCGCTTATCTTAAGGATGAAAGATTTGGAAAAGGACTTTGATAATCATGTATCACCTTGGAAATATTTCTGGCAGGTACTCGGAGGATGCAGATGAATGACCAAGTTACCTGCCGAGTCAGGGCCAGAGGGACTCCCATTCTGAGGCACCACTACCAGGTTCTGTGAGGAGCACTAACTGGAAAATGCAAATTCTCAGCAAAAGAGAGGCAGTCTTTTCTTCTCCAAGCAGAAAGGGTGGTCGTGGTTGGCTGTGGGAAATAATGGTGTGGTCTCTCTCTGCAGATCTGTGTTCTGAGTCCCTGAGCTGCAGCTGTTGAATTTCCAGACACAAACAAGTATGTGTTCTGTGAGCCTGGCCGAGCCCACACAGCGAGGAAGCGCCAAGCTGGATTCCATTCCGCTTTGCACATCAGCAGCTCTGCCGCCAGCTGAACTCCAGGGCGAAAGCTGTGCCTGGTAATGATGCAGGCGGTAGGGATGGCACAGCTGGGCTGGCCTGGGCAGCGCATGGGGGACACACTTGGCCGCGAGTGTTTTGGGGAGAATGAGAAATGAAAGGAGATGAAAGATTGCAGAAAAACATGCATCAGCCTCAGTAAAAGTGGTGTGCAGCAAGGGAAAATCTATGTGTGTGCCTAGTTATGTTTAGGTGCGCCTGGTCTCTGCTCACTGAAGAGTCGGCAGACGGGAAGGGGAGGCAGGGAACGCGGTCAACTCTTAGTCAACAGCCACCGTGCACCGCGCAGATGTGGACAGCCAAGGGCATGGTAGGGGCTGAAATCCCGTCGGCTTTCCTTGTACCCAAGGGCCCGAGTCCTCATCTGGCCCCTGCTCCTCACTCACATGGGGCTCCATGTGGCATCTTCCCTGCCTATGTCACCATGCATTTGAAGAGGTCTTAACAGAAAGCTAAAGGGAAGGACAAATGGGTAAAATGTGACAAAAGAAGGAAGATAAAAATTTAGATAGTTTCCTTCTTCTCACTAGAGTGTTTCTTTTCTAACATTTATTTTGATTTTCTTTTTAAACCCTCGCCCGAGGGTATGGTTATTGATATTAGAGAGAGGAAAAGGGAGAGAGAGGGCGAGAGAGAAACAGCAATTGGTTGCCTCCCATGTTCGCCCTGCCTGGCGGGGAATCGAACACTCAATCTGGGTATGTGTCCTGACCGGGGATCGAACCTGCAATCTGCGGGTGTATCGGTGTACGGGACGACGCTCCAAGCAACCGAGCCACCCGGCCAGGGCTAGAATGTCATTTCTTGATGTTGCCTGTTTTTCCTCGCCCACTTATGACCAGATACTACGTGTCCTCTGCAGCAGACCCCACGGAAGACTGCGCCTGAGAAGCTATGGCCCAGAAGACGGGGTTTTGGAGGCTCTCGGGTAGTTTCCGGTGGCTGGGGGGAGTGCCATTCTCAGTGAGAGGGCTGGCGGGGACTGCTGCCAGGCGCTCGGGTCCAAAGAGCTGTGAGGTGGGGCTTTGGTGCAGAGAGGAAGAGCTGAGGGCTCAGAACCCCTCCGGGCCTAAGAGAATCTTGTATGTCCAGCTGGCCAGTGGGTTAAAGTGGGGATGAGGACACAAGTAGGGGGGAGGGGACAGTCTTTCTCGGGAAAAACGAGCCCAGAGGCGTCGGAGAGCAACGGTTCCTCTGAACTGGAAACTTCCGCTGGAGCAGCGATTCTCAAAGCGCAGCCTCCAAACCGGGAGCCTCCGTGTCACCTGGAAACTTGTTGGAAATGTAGACCCTCGGCCCCCCTGGGACCTGCTGAATCAGAAATGATGGGGGTGGGCCCAGCAGTCTGTGTTTTAAGAAGCTCTCTAGGGGATCCTAACGCCCACCAAAGCCTGAGAACCACTGGGTTATGCAAAGGAGCAGCTTTCCGAATGAGCTGGATTCGTCAGGTGTCTGAGAACCCAGGCAGAAGGCCTGAAAAAACTCAGGCCAGGTGCCCGCTCCCCAGGGTGTTCAAGGTCAGCTGACCTAGCTTTAGCCTTTGTCCTTGGGCTCTGGGTCCCCTGCCCTTTCAAAAGAAACACTGAAGCAGACCAGCCTGCTGCATTGGCACAAGATCACACTTTAGTTCAGAGACGCATTTGCATAAATACTTGAAATGGGTCCACCCCTGCAGGTGGAAGCCTGAGAGCACACGGTTCCCCACAGCCCTGCAGCCCTGTAGGCGACGGGTTTTAACACTGAAGAGTGATGTCAGGACCGCTTCTGAAGCCAGCTTAGGAGCTTGCTCTGACATTCGCCGTTGACTCCCTGCCCCACACCTCTCATGGACTAAGTTTTTCCCCTCTGAGGTAGATTATTTATAGGGGAAACCAAATAGAAAACATTTTTTTTGTTTTGTTTAACTTTGCTCGTCCTTTGCAAACAGGCTGACGGAGTCTCCTGTTTGGGTCAACAAGTACACTTTTGCCTTTGAACCTATGCCCTCTATTTGAACCCAGGCAAGGTCCCAGCCCCTAGAAAGTAGACATTAGGATCTGTTGGCCCATCTTCTCTTCCCCTCCCCGTGCCAAAGGGGCTGGTGTCATGCGAGACCTGGGTAGGCCATGCCACCTCCACATGTAGAGTCACCACAGTGGGGACACTTGCCTGCACCCCAGCACCCCGAGTCCATGAGCACAAGACTGGCCCCACTGCACAGGTCACAGAGGGCATGTCTGGCTTCCACAGGGCTTGGCATCCTCAGGTTTCAGAGCCTTGCTGCAGGCAGCAGAGGCCTGGCCGCTGGGGTCCCGGCACTCCACGGTCCGTCGCTGCCAGCCCGCCCCACAGCTGCTGGAGCACTCAGACCAGTCCCCCAGGACCCACTGTGCATTGAGCAGGGGCTGGATGACGTTGGTGGTTGCTCTCTCCTTGCTGCTGTGGATACTGAAGTTCACATCATTCGGAACAAAGAAGGTGTATTTGACTTTGGGGGGAAAGTCCTTGCCCGGGACTGTCAGGAGCTGCACGGTCAGAGGCTCGGGCAGGGGCCGGAAGCTCTGCAGACGCTCCAGGGTGGCAATGGAGCCACTGTACTTCAGGATGGTCCCCTTCACCAAGATGTCCTGCTCTATGGCAGAGATGGCCAGGTTCCCATTGAGCAGATACTGCCCGTCAGCGGTCTTCAATGCCAGGTAGTTGCCGTCGTTCTGGACCCCTGGGTGGCTCCGTTGTTTCACATCAATGTTCGTGGCACCAGCTGGGATGGTGACGATGTCATTGTAGCCATAACTAGGACAGAAACAGAACAACGCATTAGGACCAGCGGCTTCCCAGCCCAGAGCCTGAGGAAGCTAACCTGTTGGTGATAGGGATGGCAGACAGAAACCAGTACTAAGTAATTACGTAGCCACCTCCACGTTCCAAATAAATTAGCTGCCAAGGCCGACAGCAATGGTTTGTGGGTTGGCTTCGCATGGGCTTCTGCTCTGCCTGGCACCTCTGTTTCAGATGCTGGGGCTGAGGCGTTCGGATGTGTGGATCTCGACAGTGGCACAGGCAGAAGGCAGCCCGGGGGTGGAAAGACGGCGCTGCGGCTGCCAAACCTGGCAGCTCTGGGCTCACATGAGATCTCAAACACTTTTAGCGTTCGGCCGTGGTACAAAACTTTGCTTGGCCACTTTCATACCCAGAGCTCAAACCCACGTGGAAAAATACGTTCCACATACTCATTTCAGAATCTGATGCCTCACCCCACCTCTTAGAATCACTTAGATCTTAGGGCAGGACCCAGGGCACAGAGCAGCCGGCTCGTGGCTGTGCCCAGCTCCGCGAGCTGTGCTTCTGGGCGCACAGGGTACCGTGTGGGGAGCATGTTTCAATGCTGTTGTAGGGCTTTATGTGGACTGCAGGGACGTTAGTTCTTCCTCTGGTCTTCTGGGCTGAGAGCAGTTGGATGACACCGGTTGGGACGAAAGTGAAAAGGACCACGAGGAGCAGAACCAGTCGGCTCTTCACTATTTTTGCCGTTTGCTCAGCTGCTTCCTCCAGGGCAGTGCGAAAGCGTGCATGGGCCCATCTGTCTAACGCCCAGGAGGGAGCCGGCTAGGCGACCCCACATCTGAACATCCCACGCCTCAGGCTTCTTTTTTCTACACCCTCTGATTTTAAATTTGAAAAGACCTCCAAGTTGTCTGCTGTGGGTTGATTCTGTCGAGACAGGGAGAGACAGAGGGGCCCGTGTGGCCACATAACACTGCCCTCCCCTCCTCCCCAGGAAGTGCCTGCAGCGGCAGGAAGAAGATTGTCCAGGAGTCAAGAAACCTGGGTTCTCTTCCTGGCTGTTATTCGTTATCAGGGTGACCTCAGGAGAGCCAGGTGATCTGAATGAACCTCAGTTTCTTCACCTGTAAATGGGGGGTAACGGTGCTGGCCTTGCCCACCTCAAAGACTTATTTTAGGGATCAAACCAGGCCACAGAGGTAAAATACTCCATCAAATACCAGGAGCTTATTGAACGTGGGGCATCAAGCTGTGAGCAAGTGTATAGAGTGCTCAGACTTAGGAAGTCACCGGGGTCACCGGGGTCACCGAGGTCCCCTCTCCCTTGTACCCACTTCTCTAAGGACCCACCTACAGGAAGCACAGACTCACCGGGAATCGGGTGAGGTGTCCTTCCCAAAACTGGCCTGGAAGAGCTGCTTTCTGGCAAAGCTCCTGTTACTCAGCGTAGCTTTATTGCCAATTGACTCAGGCATGATCCACCCCTGTCCATGTGGCCTCTGGCTGCCCTGTGCCTGGTCCTCTCTATGGGTCAGTCCCTGTCCCAAGTACTCTGCCTGTCCCATCTCATGACTCTTTACAGTGACCCCCAGATCCAGAGGACTGCTGACATTTTATCAAGAAATGGAAGCTGAGTACTCTATGGGTATTAAGGAGCAGCCACAATCGAAACTTCGGGGATGTGATTCCAAAGCCCGTCTGCTCTTCCGCCTCCGTGCTGAACTACTGGGGGCCTCACCTCGAGGGGTTGAGGGAACCAGAGATCTTCCTGCATGAGTTGCCTTTGCCCCCACACACCCCACATTTGTCCAGCTTCCTAGGTGAGTCCACCACGTGGTCACAGCCAGCTTTGACACACTGGCCACGGACACAGATGGCCAGAGTCTCTGGCCCACACAGCGTGCCGTCGATCACCTGCAGCAGGGAAAGGGGAGGGAAGACGGGGCATGGTGAGCACAGAGGTGGCCCATAGCCGGGGGTGGGGTGGGGTGGCGTGGAGGGGTGGGGGCCTGTGACGTGCGACCTCATCTGCTGGTCTGAGTTCTGGGAGGGCTCTCACCTTGGCCTCAAACACTTTGAACTCACTCCTGCCCCGGGCGCGACAGAACAACTTGCAGCGGTCCCGGGGGGACACGCCTGCGTACTTGGGGACCCACTGCAGGAGGTTCCCATCCATGTCAGTGTAATTGTAGGCATTATACTTCTCACACTGCTGCTCCCGAAAGCTTTTCCCTGAGAACAGAAAAGGCACAGAGTTAAGCTGTGCTGAAGCAGGGAGGACCCAGCTGGAGAAAGGCCTGGGTTCAAGGGTCTTTCTTCCTCCTGGTTTCGACCTGACTCCAGGACATAGGTCCAGCATCTCCGGGGCCCGGCATTTCTAGGTGCACCCCACCTAGGGCCACGTGGGACCCTGATTCACAGGGGCAAGGAAAGGAGCCTCCAGCCTCAGCAGGGCTTCCTGGGGTAAATTCCCTTTCCATTTGAGGAAGATATTAAGCCTGTTTTAAAGTTAAATAGTCTTAGGTGAAAACAGGGGACAATTCAATAAGCATGGAAAGCACAGAATGGAATTATATTTTTGGGCCTCTGCTATCATGCTCCATCTTGATTTCCTTGGTGACGTTGGGCACGTGGCCACGGACTTCCAGCTCTCTAGCTCCTGCTCTGATGGCGCCCTGCGCCCCACTTGCTGTGATTCTAGGGGTCTATGGGGGACTCCGTTGGTAGGGGCTGTGATTACCGCCAGCTCAGCACAGCCTGCACCCTGTGGTCCCTGCACTAAGTGGATTGATTTCCACCGGGTGGCACGTGCACGTTCCTGCCTGAGGCTGAACACTGGAGTGTCTGCAGCCTCCATCGCCAGCTGTCATCAAATGCTACTATATTCAGGACAGTCTGTGATTCTAAATGTCTCTGTGCTGCTCTCACCACCTCAGTCTCCTCTCACAAGCCCAGGCCTCACGGCTTCACTCGGGACTAGTGCCCAGCCTCCTACACACAGCTGCCTCCTTTCCCATCCTGCCGTGTGCTGCTTCCAGAACAATCCATCTGAAGCTAGAGTTTTGCACAGTCCTGAGATTAAGCCTGCTCTTGTTGCTGAGCTTCTGCAGCTCAGCTGTGTGCCCACAGCTCTGTGGGGACTTGGAAACACGGTGGCTGTGGACTGCTCCGAGTCAGTGCATCCAAGGGGCCTGCCTGGGCCCCAGGTCTGAAAGTTCTTCCCAGGTGACTTGCCAGGACAGCTGGCACTGAGAATGTCTAGATGCCATTTTATTTTTTAAGATATTACTTATTTATTTTTAGAGAAAGGGAAAGGAAAGGAGAGAGAGAGGGAGAGAAATATTGATTTCCTCTTGCATGCATCCCAACCAGGGACCAAACCAGTAACCCAGGCACATGCCCTGACAGGGAATCAAATTGGCGACCTTTCCCTTTGCGGGACGGTGCCCAACCCACTAAGCCACACCAGTCAGGGCTACGTGCCATTTCAGCTTTTGTGGACCTTTGTGGTCTGCCTTTGAAATGCTGGTGCATTCTGCTGGACTCCACCTGAGTGAATCACAGCCCCTCTCCAACCTCCCCCGCTCTGGGCCCATCCCCCCACACCTCACCACCATCTCAGTCCCCCAGGCTCTGCTCAGCCCCCATGCCCCAGGAGGCTCCTGATGGCTTTTCTTGCTTTGAATTCCTCACAAGCCTGCAGTCTGTGCTTCACAGGTTAAGTTTTACCTGCCTTGTAAACGGGGATTGGATCTCAAGCTAGACAGCACGTTCCTTGAGGACGGAGGCAGTGCTCTGGGCACTTTTATGTCATTTATAATGTATGTTACAGTTCCAGCCACATGAGGGGCACTAAAAACACTTGTTGATTGGGATGGCTCCCCGGTGCCTCTGAACTCATGACATCACCTAGAGAACATGTGTCCAAGTCCTCCCGGCAGACTCTCACAGCTGCAGGGAAGGCTTCACCTGCCGGCCACACGCACTCTCCCAGCTCCAAGGCAGAGTTTCTGGGGCCTCCCGCCACCCCTGATTCTCCCGTCTTGCAAAACCTACAGATTCCACTATTAGAAGGCAACCCAGCGCCAGTGTGATTTCGCCCTTGGGTGGATCTCTCTTAAGCTCGGCTTGTCTCTTGCTGCCTGCCAATACTTCCTGGAGCTGCGTGGAGGGGAGCTGAATGGGATGGTAGGAAAAAACTCCTAATGGCTCCCTGTCACAGCTCGGCAGCTGCCTGCGCCTGCCTCTGGGGTAATGGGTGTGTGTTCTAGCGGGCACTCAGGGCAGGAAAACACCAAGGGAGGGAGAGGAGGTGTTACTCCCTGGGTATTCCTCCAGGCAGTTGCTGCAGCCCCAAGGGCGCACAGGCAACTCCTCTCCGAAGGAAGGGGTCCTAGAATCAGATTCAGAACTCTCCCCTGCGTCCCGGGCTGGGTGTTGGCTGGGAAGACATTGGAGGTTTGGAGGAAGACATTGGAGGCTCTGACACTTGCTTTGGAGAACACTTCCCTTCTGCACACAGACGAGGGTGCAGATGCCTCCAGGAGGAATATCTCCTAGACCCCAGCCCTTCTGCAAGCCGCCTGCCCCCAAATACATTTGGTTGGGGGTGACATCCTCTTTCTCCACGTTTTGGAAGACCAGGACTATTCCCCTCCTTGACTTTGTCACAATGTCCTGGCACAATGAGAGCTGCCCCAGGGTGCTAAGGGCTGCCCTAAAACCTGATGCCTTGCAGAGCCCATTTATGCCTGGATCACGGGAGAGCTCTGCGTCCCAGGAGAGGCACCCTACTCCTTCCTCTCCTGGGGATCTTAGCAAGAACAGCTGCTCTGGCTAGGGTGGCTGTAAGTGGCAATTACCATCAGGGGGACATTCCTCCGTGTGGCATGACTGGTACTTGGTTCTTCGGCCCAAGCAGTATCTTCCTCCATTCTGAGGCTCAGGGTCCTTGCACTCGCGGTGTGAAAACTGCACTCCTCCTCCGCAGGTCCGGGAGCACTCTCCCCAGGGTCCCCAGGGGGCCCAGCCTCCATCCACCACGGCCTGCAACACACAACACCACTGAGTCAGCTGCTGAGTTATGATTGGCGGGGGGCGGGGCATGGAGTTCAGTAAACTGACCCGATCGTTCCTTTCATGGCTGTGTGGCCTGCTAGGCTGTCGGCTTCGTGAATGCAGAGGCTGTGCTGGGCTGCTCCCGGGGGCTGCCCAGTGCCTGAAACAGTGCCTTGTCCTCAGTACAGTACTCGGTGTTAGCTGTCAAATGAAGCTCTTTTACGGGACTAAGGTTGGGTATAATGTCCTTCGAGGACAAGTAGAAGGGTTTAGGGACCTTTGGGTTGTTATTGGAGAGGGTCCAGGCTGCTGGCCTCTAGTGGGTAGAGGATGCTAACAACGAACATCCAACAGTGAATAAGAACCCCCCCACCCCCATGACCAACACTAATGCAGCCCCCAGTGTCTCCAGGGCGAGGTGGGAGGTCCTGGTCTAAGGGAACAACCACTGGGAGGTGTAGCTGCCTGACTGCCAGCTCCCAGTTCAGGGGGCGGGTGGTCCCTGGGGGGCGGACAGAGCTGCTGCCAACTTGGTCCTGTGAGAACAAAGCTTTGCCACTGGTGCCTTCATAGAGTTTTCAAAATAAAACTAATATTCAAAATGGCACATTTGCTTATATAAAAAATGAAAACACAGGAAAGTGTAAAAAAGAAAGCATAACACTAAAAAAAGTGTGACTCCCCAGATACAACTGTGGTCATGATCTTCATCGACAGACTTTCACGCTTGGCTTTGAGTGTTTAACCATAAAGAGGTGGTAGTTTTCCTTGTATGCCAATGGGATTCTGTCACGTATATAGTATTTTATGATCTGTCCTTTCCCCTTAGAAATAGATGCTAGTGTTCCATGATCATCCCACGTCACCTGTCCAGGCACCGAGCTTGGCTCTGGTGCTGGGGGAGGTTGTGCAGAACCCTCCGTCCCCCTCGGGGTTGAGTGAAGCACACGCTATGGGACAAGCTGACACCTGGCAGCGAAGCTCAGGGTCTGAACGAGAGGAGGCTGAAGATGAGGCGTGAGTCTCACCCCCTCTCAGGCTCAGAACTAGTGCGGTGTTTACCTGGCCCAAGCAGGCTCCTGAGACTCAGTGCAAAAGACCCACTTGGCACTGAGAGGAGCCCTTGGGACAGGGAGTGCCCGGGCTACTGTGGTGATTCAGTGCTGGGCTGGGACCAGGCCACATAACCCCACAAATGCTGTTTCATGGGGACGCCTCGGTGACTCGCAGTAGGAGAAGTGTGGTCAGCCCCACAGTCTGGAAGTACTGAGCGCAGGCACCAAGGCAGATCACTGAAAACTCTCTGGGCACTGCCTGGGTTTTCTCCCTGCACACTCGCTCTGTTCTGGCCAGGGGTTCTCTGCCCGTAGGAGGCGATCTGACTCTTCCTCTCCCTCCTCTTCGAGTCCGGAATTCCCATAATTGCTCTCATTGCCCCAACCTCTTAATTATGAATTCCACTCAGACATGGGTAGGGTTGGAATATTTCTCCATTTTCACTGAATGTTCCTCTCCTGAGTCACTCTTATCTGTTTATGAAGGAATTCCGCATGGCTTCCGTTTCTTGAGTGTCCACGTTCCGGTCTCTGAGCTGGAGTGCTTCATACTTGCCACCAGTCTTCCCCAGCTTTCACATCAGCACCGAGCAGATCCAGGTGGGAAGTTCCCCAGGTGCCTGGGGTGCTGGTGGCATCGTCCATTCACTCTGAGTACTGCTTCGAAGGGCTCCTCTTGTGTTTGCACAAATGCACTTTGCTTTGTTTGTGAAAAGGTGAGTGATTTTACTTAGAAGTCATAGTTGCAGCCTGGCCCAGAGTCTCTTGGTTCATGGCTCTCAAGTATGGTTTCCTCCTTGAAAACACAGCTCTCCCCCCAACCCCCACCCCACCCCACCCCACCTCTGTGTCCCCAAATGGCCATTGCTCACCTTAGGCCTCTCCACTTCCTCTGCAGGAAGACAGCTGCCCTCCCAGCACAAGTGCCCGGGCCCACAGGGTGTCCCATCTGCCCAGGGCAGGCTGCCATTCTTCGTGTGGCAAAGGGGCTCGGCGCCGTCCATGTGGCACCACAGCTGGGCACAGATGTCCTGGGCAGAGGTGTTGGGACAGTGGCGGAAACCCAGCCCAAAGATCTGCTTGCACTGTTGGTCCAGCTCATAAAGTGCCCTCTGCCCCGGGAGGTCCGTTGGGAGGGGCAGGGAAGAGGTGGGGGCGTCGAGGAGACAGTCTCCTGAGGAATGGAGGAAGCGGAGGAACAAGAATAAGGGGTCAGAGATTCCCTCTCCAGCTCTCCAGGGCTCCCGTACTGTTAGCTTTCAATCCCTCCTGACGGGGTTGAAGGTCTAGACGTCACACTTTCCTGGACCTCAGTCTAAACACTCAACGCTCATCATCTAGACAGAAGTTGTCCAATTTTTGACTACCAGTCACAAAACTTATCTTTAGGATTGAATTTATCTGGGGAGTGCCGGCAAATTGTGCTACTGTTCTACATCACAATACAATTGGGGGTATAAATGAACCCTTAAAAGCCATGGCATGCAAAATAGATCCAAGGCACTGATGTTTGGCGAAGCCATTATTTTCATACTGCATGTGGCCCTGCCTCCTTCCAGGAGAAGGCTCAAGAATAAATTCTTTTTGCTGCTTTACTCCGCAAGTCAAGCTGTTCTAACCCAGCCCAAGGCAGAGCTCCACGGCCAGCCGCTGGCCAGGGACGCCTACTTACCGTGCCCACCGTCCAGGAGCTCTGTGAGGTACATGGCACTGCAGGGAGACCAGGGCAGCGTCTTGTTTAGGTGGACAAAGAGGGGAGCCATCATGTGGTGCTTGCCCATGGGCCCGAAGAGCCGCGCACAGGGCTTGGAGTCGTCGTGGGGCATGCTGAGCACGTGCCCTGGGGACAGAGAGAGACCCACAGTTTACCCTAAGGGTCTCCGCTGCTCTCTGCCCTCCCCACCCTGCTCCAGGGCTCCCCAGGTGGCCCAGCACCTCTCCCCCTCCTTATTCCTTAAAGATCTTTTCCACTCTGGGCCTTCTTCTTCCAGGAAGCTTTCTCAGAGTACGGAGGAACATCAGTGTCCCTTTAGTTTCTGCCTCGGCCTGTCTTAAATTCACAGTCACCTCAATTATTCACTCGTACTCTCTTCAGTTAACTGTCCCAGAGTTCTGACTCCTTAGCTGGATTCGGCATCGCAACTTTCCGCGTGCTTTGGTTCCGTGTATTGGCATTTTCCTGGTGACCTCTGACGATGACCCAGGACACTATTTTAATATTTTGGCCTTATGCTCAGGGTGGGAATGGAGAAAGCACAGCATGTACTGGCACATGGTCATTCTGTCAGAGTTACAAGGGGAGTCTGGCTGGATGTGAGGGCTGTGTAGGCCACAGAACCTGGGTGAGCCCGGGTTTGGAAGAGGTCGTTGGCTCGGGCATGGCAGCTCTTACCCAGCTCATGGGCCAGAGTGTAGGCCGCCTGGAGCCCATCGTCCTCGATCACAGAGCAGCTCTTGTTGGGGTCACAGATCGTGCCAATGTCCGCCACGCCCAGGGTATCACACATGCCGTCCTTCCCGCAGAAGTTCTGCGTGGCGGAGAAAGTGAGAGCGTGAGAACAGACATGAAACAGACCATCTTCCCATTCCTGCTCCTCCTCAGTGGGAGGAAGGTTTTTAAGCCCAAATCTCCATGTCTTGGTGAAGGACACCCGATTGAGGAAGACTGGCTCCCTTTCCATGTCAGTGTGTGCTAGGGTGGGCTGGGGCTGGGACAGCTTGTCTGGGGAGGCAGGACAGTACGGAGGGTAAGAACAATGACCTGCAGCAAGGCTACCTGGGCTTGCCCATGGGCCCTACCACTTTGTGCCACTTCGTGTCAGCTTTCTCAGCTGTGAAATGGGGGCCTGTACACCAGCACTTGCCTCATGGGGCTGTGGTGAGGGTGGAGGAGTAGACAGAGCCTTGCACACATCATCACACTCTAGCCTTGAGGAAGCTGCCCATCTCGGTCACACCAGGTCGGGGGCAGCCTCCCGATCTGGGGAAATCCTGAGGATAACCTGTCCCGATGTTCAACAACCATCCCAGATGGACCTCCTCTCTTAATTCCCGCTCCAGACCTCCTGCTGGGCAGGGTGAGCCCATTTCCTCTTGTTATGACCTCAGTGGACAGCTGGTCACAAACATTTGGAAAAGATCCCTGATGAGATTCTTCTCCTTCCCTTGCAAATACCTCACACGAGCCCTTGTGACCTCCTCGTGGCTCCACACACGAGGCTCCTGACGTCCAGCTGGGGCCAGCAGGGAGACATTTCCCATGTTTGGGCAGGCCTCCTGGTCTCCCTTTGATCCACCCGCCCCGCCTCTCCCTCCCTCCCCCGGGGTCTTGGGGCCAGTGCACAGACCTGTCTGGTGAGCAGAATGGCCGTGTCGAAGTGCTCTGGGTGCCGGTCGCTGGGCTGGTTGAAATGCCGTTGCCAGTTGCAGAAGTTGCGCAGCGTCAGCCCCCCGTTGTCAGACACTTCTGGGCCCCATTTCTCATCTTCCACGATCAGCACCTTCACCACCATCAGGTGGATGGAGTTCCTGATGCTGGGGTGCTTGTAGATCCGGGCAGCCACAGACATGAGAGTCAGGATGTGGTTCTGTTGGGGAGCAGGGATAGGAAGAATGAAGGGCTCCGTCCCCCAGCCTGCTGCCCACCCACGGCCATCACCTCTGGTTGCCCACCCTAGGGGCCCGCTGTGCACTGGGTGTCTGATCAGTGCCATGTTGATGAAAACTCATACCCTTGAGACCCTTCATTTCATGTAAAAGAAAGTTGTGTCTCAGTAACTGTCCCAAGACCACAAATCTAAGTGCACAGCAGGCATCTGAACCCACGCTGCCTGGCTGCAAAGTGCGTGCATTTGACATCATGACCAGACCCATGTAAATCACCCTTCATTGAAATTCAATGAAATCGAAGTTACAGTTCCTCTGTCACACTGGCCACATTGCAAGTGTGTCAATAGCCATCTATGGCTTGTGGCTACTGTGTTGGACTGAGCAGACAGAACATTCCATCATCACAGAAAGTTCTATTGGATGAAACTGGCTATTGTGCCTTGACCTTGACACCAGCCGTCCCCCTGGCAGCGGCCCTCATTCCCTCTCCATTCTCAGCCCGGAAGCAATGAACAGAGTGCTCCAGGTTAGCAGGCCTTCCCTCTTGGAGTCCAGTTGAGCCTCTTCCTGGTGTCTGCTGGGGTCACCTCTACTCTTCAGGGTGGGCTCAAAGAATCCTGGCTTACTACAGCTTCTCTGCTCCAGGCACAGGGCCCACACTTCACCTGTGCCACCCCACTACATGCTCACAATAACCCTGTGAAGTAGACATTGTGACCCCTACTTTTAAGCCCACACAGCTCTTCCAGCCTGCGTGCAGTGCAGGCGTGTCTGTCTCTGAGGTCCACACTCTTCCCATTAAGTTTCCCAGTGCGTGGCCTTCTGGTTTTTGCCTGGACAGCCCTGAAGCATTTATTCCCTTCTGCCTGGGGCTTCAGAGAATCCGGTGGGCCTAATGAGGCCCAGATGCTGAGACTCACACCTGCTTTCAGTCTCACCCAGGCCAGCTGAAACAGTCCACGTCATGGCCTGGCCGCTGTCCTGTCCCTGGGCTGCCAGCTGCTCCCAGGGCTGTGTTGGAGGCCAGACTGGAACTCACTTTCCTGCCTCTGGGACCTCTGGAAGGAGTTCTCTTGGGTTATTTTGCAGAAGAGACAAAGGGGCAGAGGCACGTGTGCCTTCCACTTGCTTGTCCTGATCTCTGTTCTCTGGGCACCATCTCTGTGGCCCTCCTTTTTTCTCCCTGGTTGTCTGGACGGTGGGAGTGAAAGGAGGGCAAAGGAGAATGAAAAGCTAGAGAGGGCCATTCTATCATTTGAGGCCTTATGTGGTAGTCCCAGATGAATCCCATCATTTGTGAATGGAATCTGTCTGTTCACCTCACAGGCAGCAAGCCAGGTATTTTGTAAGCCCTACAAACAGGGGTTGGCAGGTTCCTGAGGGTGTCAAGCACTCCAGCTATGTTTAGGCTGATGCAAACATCTTATCAGCAAAGCTGAAACTTGGCATTTGCTCTTGGAGTTGGATTCCTAAGGGAACAAAGCAATCGCATCATTATGCAACTGGGGGTGAGGGCTGAGGAATGGTAGCTTGCTGAGGCAACTTCCTGTCCAGGTCTGCACTGCTCCCAGGGGCAGAAAGAGTCTCCTGGTCTCTTACCCGAGGAAGGACCAGGGTCTGCTGGGCCAGGGACCAACTCCTCAGATTTCTTCTGAGGCAACCTGAAACTCTCTTTATGAGAGCTTGCCCCTTTGAGTCCTGATTTCATAATCTCAAAACTGGAGAGATGATGTCTTATAAAGAAGGTGTGAAGAGCAGAGATACCAGCTGCTCACCGCTGGGCCCAGAAAAACAGAGAGAGAACTGCAGACTTGAGTTCAGAAGGCTCTGTGATCCCACGCCGGTGTAAGCTGCTGCACCGAAGATGGGTGAGGCAGCCGTGATGTTTCCCAACACCACGGTTTGTAGGGAGTCTCCTCCTGTACAGTCCAGGTAGCTCAGAGCATCTTCTCCAGATGACGAATCACTGTTGGGCTCAGCTGGCTTGAGAGCCATTTCCCTTTAAGGCAGTAGGTTAGACTTGAGGACACTGATGGTCCCTCTGGCTGCTATCTCAGAAGATAATTTCCATCGCACACTGCAGGAGGGTTGCAGCTTGGGTCCAGTGTTTCTGTTAAAATGCCCACTTATCTCCATTATCCATCTCACTGAGCTTTTGGAGAGGGCAAGGGGCACCTTCCCCACCGTTAGCTCCTCTGAGAAACAGTGGCCAGGAATGCCCGCCATTGGCAGTGCGTCTTACAGTTTCCGGGGGGGAGGGACCACTGGGCCTCGGCGGGGTGGTGGCCCTGAGTCAGTGAGCCTCTTCTGATTCTCAGCCAACCCTGAGTTACGGTTCCACAGGGAGTGGGCTGCAGAGCCATGGAAGAGAAGGTCAGATGGCTCACTCCACCACCTGCTGTCTATTTGTAGCTCCCTGCACACCAGAGCAGGCTGTTTGCCGGGGCATGTGAGTAAGGTTGTACCCTGGTGGAGTGGGTCCTAATACAGCAGACAATCCCCCACAAACATGATCGGCAGATTGGACAGTCCCCATGGCCAGCCTGCTTTTGAATGACTTGGGGATCTGCTGCCCTTTTAACTCTCATTGCGGGGGGCGGGGCATCTTTCAGGGAGTCTCCTTCTCAATTGGCTCCCCCAGGACCTGGAAGACAGAAAACCACCCAGCCACCGTGGCGGGAACACAGCCCTCTTTGATCCTTTGAGCCACAAACAAGCAGATCCCATCCCAGAGCTCTGGTGCTGCCACAGCCATGTGGGTGGGAGTCTGGGGGAGGCTGGGCCTGGGTCAAATGTATTTCTAGCAACTTCTTCTGCTCACAGTGCCATCTGTTATGCTTTGGTCATTTGCTCTTTGCACTGTGCATCCCTCTGCTTTTCCTTGCAGCATGCCTGGAGAGGCAAGGAGAGGAAGTGAGGAGACGTGGAGACCCCCTCTGACCTCAGCAACCAGTGCCATAATTTTCTGTTTTTGTTTTTTTTTTCTGGGCATGTGTCTAGGGCCTGAGGCTCTCTTGAGAAGGAGGTGGAGGAGAAGCAAAGGAAAAGGAAAGAAGAGAGGGTCCTGCACCAGTGCCCTTCATTTCTCCTCATTTTTAAAACAACCAGGACAAGGACACCTCCCCAAAGCACATGCTTACCAGAACCGCAAGGAGGCAAATGTAATACTGTGAGCCAAGCCAGCTGAAAAGGGAAACCGCTCTGCCATGTGGGACAGCAGAGCTGACATAGCAGTGGTGGCTATGGGACCACGCTGCCCTCCTACTCTGACAAATGCCATTGCCAAAGACAACTCTAAGATCAGTTATGCTTTGTTGAACACCTACTATGTGCCAGGCACTGGGTTGGCTGTAACCTCAACACAATGCTAGCACATTGGTATAATTATTCTTATTTTGCTGGTGAAAACCGAGGTACACAGAAATTGGCACCTTGCTCAAGGACACAGTGATTTCTATCTGAACCATGACACTGACTGCTACCCCTCTTTGCTGCCTCGAGGAAAACTACAGTGCAGCTGAGACAAATGCAAACATGCGGGCAAGCTTGCCTTGAACTTGTCTAGGCACACACCCCACCCCCTGCCCCCTGGCAGGTGGGAAAGGCAAATCAAAACACTTAGCATATTAAGGCATTTTCCTTGCCTTCGCATGGAAAGGAAAGGCGATTGCCTTAGAAGGAAATGCTTCATATTGTCGATCATTCTGATTGCAGCAGGTGAAAGAGATGGAAAAGACTCAATCTTTGGCCAGTGGGAGAACACAACTCACAGGTACACAACACTTGTCTTCCATCCATGAAGACTTGGGGGGCTCCCGAGAGAGTGGGGCATGCATCTGTTTCTGTTATTTCCCAAAGCAGGACACTTTTGACAATTAGAGATGGTACTAAATGAGACTCTGCTGGGCACAGCAGGATACATGGTCACTTTAGTGTCAGGGCTTGTGGGGACATTTTCCTTAGAGGGTATGGTTAAGGGGGAGACGAAATGGCTATGACTTAGCCGTTCCCTAAAATTGCTAGTCGCTTGACATCTTGGGAAACCTCTGGTCTGCTCTGGGGACAATGAGTGCCACTCCTAGGACCCTCTCTGCTGAGAAGAGAATTCAGAAGCTCAGTTTGCAGCTGACCCACTGGCAGGACAGATTTCCCAGACAGAGCGTGGGTGCTGCTCAGCCCCCACTCACTCCTCTCCTGCTCCAGTTTCATCCAGAGAACAATTAGCAGCAGCCGGATGCAGACAGAGTTAATGGTCTCTTCCAAGGTGGTCCATCCTTTCAGAAAGCCCCCTTTGTCTGGACTCCTTCACTCTGAAACCAGATAAGAAGGTGGGGAGCAGGGGCCCCTCTGTCAAGGGATTAAGTGAACTCAAGTGTACTGAGCTCTGGAAAACTTCATTGTCACTCAGTGGTGAGACCTGGTTCTTTCTCTCAGCCTTCATGGTGGTTCCTTCTCTGTATCGGGCTTGTCTGGGCGTCTGTGGACTTGCTGGGTTCACGGACCCGTTCCCAAAGTTTGGACAAGTGTCAGGGGGTCGGCAGAGTCATAGGCCTTCCCTGAGCTCAAGGCCTCCTGGCACAAAAAGGAGCCCTGTGCTCAGCTTCAGGAGACCTGGGTTGCCACCCAGCCCAGCTGCTTACTTCCTGCCTGTGTGACCTGGAGAAAGTCACTCATGCTCTGCAAGCTACACCTTCTTCATCTAAGTCCCTCACAGGTATTTCTGCGGACGTGATGCACGGGAACCACTCCGCGAATGAAATACACTCAGAGTGACTTCCGTACACAGTGCTGAACTTTCCAGAAGACTCATCATGAAGCAGCCTCACAGAATATGTAGTCCAGGTGTCTCTCTTCACAGATGAGGAAATCTAAGCCCTTCGGGGGTAAAGTCTATCCTCACCCTCATCATGTCCCTAGTTGCTAAGATACCCCCAAGTGCCCCCATCGGTGCCCACGAAGTCTCCAGGAGACTCCTTGGAGAGTTACTTACAAAGACCTGGATTCTTTTTCAGGGAAGGGTCTGGGCAGACAAGGTCTTAAAGAACCAGGACTTGACATTCTCTCTTGGCTGGGCTCATGGGCACCTTCAGGAAGCCCAGGGGACTGAGTTGAGAAGTTCAAGTTCATCCTGTGGTATCTCCACAGCTGGTGAGCAGTCAGAGCGGAGAGGCCAGTGGGCAGTCACAAAATTAGCTGTGCCTCAGCCCCTGCCCCCCCACCCCCAGCAGCAGTGCAGGTGGGCTGGGACAATGAGACTGAGGTGGAAGTGGCAGGGCTGGTCTAGTTGAGAGAGGACTTTTCTTTGAGCTGTGAGACCCAGCTGTAGATGCCCTAGAGAGAGGAGCTCAGCCTTCACAGGTGCTGACGCCCATTTTGAAGTGCTCTCGAGACCTGGGCTGGCTGGGTGCAGAGATGTGAGCCTGTGAATGCATGTGGATGGGGCGGGGGGTGGGGGGGGGGCGATATTGGATAAGCATGCACTAGGCCATCCAGCCAGGCATCACATGAGACATCATCCTGGGCAGTTCTGTAAAGCATGTCCTGGAGGCAAATATTCAGCATCATAAGGATCTAGGCGAAGAGCTCAGAGAGTGAAATGGTAGGAAGGCATGAGGAAGGACATTTTGGCTCTGGACACTGCCAAGCGTTTGCTTTTCCTGCTGCTTCTTGTTATTTGTACCTCCTGGTTCACAGGCACATGTGGGGGACGGGCTCAGCAGCTCAGCTCTGGGTTTGCAATGAATGTACTTCAGCCTCTTTCTGGTGTTGTCCCCTAGTAGCCAGGCATGTGACAGAAGCCCCCCTGTGGAGGACTGACTGGCCAGGCAGTCAGTGTAGCACAAAGCCTGTGGGTGGGCGACCTTGCCCACTCACAGCTGTCTTGCCACGCTCTGGAACAGGTGAACACCTCGACAGGCAGCATGAAGAGGAGCCTGCCTAGGGTTTAACCCACCCCTGCGGTGGCCAGAGGAGCAGCCACATGGATCTCTCACCGCCTGCCAGTGCTTCCCATCCTTCCATCTAGAATGCATTTCCCAGTGATTGCCGCGTGGGAAAGATGGAGTGAGCGACAGAAGGGCCGATTGCGCCTCTTCTGGACTGTTGTGCACAGGTGATGACGAAATGCTCAGTGCCTCCAACTGTCAGGCACGGCCTGAGCCTAGAATAGGTCTCCAGCCAAGATTGGCATCACCGAAAAAGCATGAGCTGAGCTGCGGCAGTGCCCGTGAACCCTGTTTCAGAGCACTGTTCTGGCTGGCCAGTTCCTCTCCACCTGTTCCCCGGGGGAAGAGGCAGAGCAGCCCCTACACTTCACCTGCTCTTTGGCGGGGGGTTGCTGGGGCCAGGGCAGCACAGACGCCTCCTGCTCAGTCTGCACCACCTTTCCATCTAGTTAGAAACCATCTGGCTACAGGGGCTATCCCCAGGACATAGTTTTCCTGCCCCAGCTCAGCAGAGAGCTGTCTGGCCTTAGATCAGCTGCGGTGGACGGAGTGTAGTTCTGATGCCACCAGCAATAGTAAGGGAAAGAGATCACATCCCCACTCCCCCTCCCCCCTTTCCACTGAAGCTTCAGTTTCCCGCTCTGAGCCCCCAGGCAGAAATCCTGTTCCCTCCCTTTGGTGCTGATGCTGGGCTGCCAAGTTCTGCAGGGCTGAGCGCCAGGTTGACAAGGTAGTCCACGCCCCCTGATCAGAACCAGCTGGGCTCACGGAAACGGGGCAGCCCCCCTTCAGCTTCAGTTCCCTCCAATGTCTTTTATTTATGGCAACCTCAGTTCTGTACACAAGGGAATGGAATAGCCACATCTTTCCATGGGAGTCCCTCAGGTCTGGAGACAGTAGAGGGGTGGGATGTTCCAAAACATTCAGTTTTCATCTCTGTTGGGGGAGGCAGGTGCCTGGAGTGCCTTCAAACCCATTTATTTCAGTTCAGTTTGCCGAGTGCTGCAGGGGGTTCGGGTCGGGAGGGGTGGGGGCGAGCAGCCGAGAGGGGGGAGCGCTGGGACCTCCACCCTAAATTGGAAGGGACGTGGGGGTGGGGGGGGTGGGGAGTAAGGTAGCCAGATGTCAGAGGTTCAGTAAGGAGTCCCTGTGCTTTCTCAGAAAGGAAACGACCCCGTCTGGGGCCGGTCTTGGCACAGTGAGGAACGTGAAGGGTTTTCTCAGAGGGACAGGGAAGGGAAGAATTTGGATACTCTGGGAGGTGACTGGGGACCTCCGGGCAAAGTGAGTCCTACCTGCAGGTCGGTTCCATAGAAGGCTGCCATGGACGCGTCGGCCACCAGCAGCGTTTCCACGAAGCGAGCCTCAGACACAAACCGCTTGGTCCTACTCGTGCCGCCCAGGGGGGACCGCAGCTCGCCGGCGCCTTCCTCCTGCTGTGTCTCCTTCTCCTCTCTCTTCTCGTGCTCGTCGTCCCTGTCCGGTTTCTGACCGTCACCCTTGGGTCCTCGAGGGAGGGGGTGGGGGTGGGCGCCGCGGGCCCCCAGGCCCCAGCGCTGCAGGCGGTGCGGCCGGTGCAGGGAGTCCCCGGCGCGCTGCGGCTGGACGGTGAACTCCTCGCCGTCCAGCAGGAAGGAGCCGCTCAGTCCGCCGCACAGGCTGACGGCTGCCAGGGACTCCGGCTCCCGGTTCACTGTGCCCGAGAAGAAGCAGTCACGCAGCTCGCGCTCGCCGCCGGCAGCCCCGGCGGAGCCCCCCAGGCGCTCGATCTTGAACTCGGGCGCCAGGAAGCTGGCGTCGGGCGCCAGGCGCAGCACGAAGTCCTGGCCGAAGGCGGACAGGTGGAGCGCCAGCTCGCCCGCGTCGGCCGCCCACCGCATGGGCACCACCAGCTCCGAGGCCGGGCCCCGGGCGCCGGGCCGGGCCGGGGCGCCGAGGGCGAGCGGCTGCAGCAGCAGCAGCAGCAGCAGCAGCAGGAGCGGCGGCCACTGGGGAGCGGCGCGTGGCATGGGGGCTCCGGCTGCGGCGCGCGACAGGGAACGAGCCGCCCGGCGCGGGCAGGTGCTGGCGGCGCAAGCAGTGCCCGGCCGCTCCCTCTAGGAAGAAGGAAATCAATCAGGTGGCTGGGCGACGCAGCCCGTGGGGACCTGGCCGCGGCGCGGTCCCCTGGCGGCCCCTCCGGCCCGCAGCCCGCTCCTCCGCGCCCGCCCGCCCGCCGATCCGAGCGCGAGCAACTGGCGCCCCGAGCCGCGCGCGCCCGCCTTCCGCCCCTGCCTCCTCCCCACGCCGGGAAGCACCGAGTGGGCTGCCGAGCCCTTCGTATTTATACTTCCTTCCCGGCTTTGACATAAGAGGTTTATTTTTGATATCTCACTATTCCCGTTTGCCCTCCCCTGGGATCGGAGAGAGAAACTGAAAAGAGGGAGCGAGAGAAGAGAGGAAAACAATTGGGATGAAATGTAAAACCAATCGGGAGTCAGCGAGACTCACTTCCCTCTCTCCCCCTCCCTCCCGAAGTGTCAACTCCAACTTTTTTCCCCTTCCCTTTACGCGCGGTCCCACATTAACTCCTACCGTGCTGGACCGGCCCTCCAGGCAGGGTCCTTGGGGAGGTCCCAATCACTCCCTCCTCGAAGGCCAAGGGCCCAGGACACATCCTCTGAAGCGGCTCCTGCCTTGGCCCCAGGGACAGCATTCGGCTCCCTGCCGAGTCGCTCTGAGCATTTGACTGTGTAGGAGAGCGCTCTCCTCCGTAGAAGGTTCCAGAGTTTTCAATTGTGGAGCAAAAGGGCGAGGTGGGAAAGGTCATATTCATGCCCCCCACCAAGCTGGGGGTGGGGGAAAAAAATACCACCTAGTTAATGGAACCCAGCACTCCGTTCTGTCCTGTCCCTTCCAAGGGGTGGCCGGCCAGAACCTAGCACAGTGGTAAATTACCAGAGGAGAGGTTGGCAGCAAAGTGGAGTCACCCAGAGGGAAGGCAAAGCTTTTCTTAGGAGGGCAGCAGAGCACCAGCCGCTGCTCCTTTGATCCTGAAAACTCAGTTGGAACACTGCTCAGTTTCCCCTGGAGAACTTCATGAAAGGTGACCATGGGTACAAATGAGTGTGAGAGTCATTTCATTCTGTCCCACACTGCCACCTCCCCCTGGGATGAAGGGATTGACACGCAAAGAGAGGAATGGTATGGTCCGTAGTCCTCTCTCAAGACCACACAAGGCAGCACTTGATGGCACAGGTCTGGAGATTGGATGCAAGGTCCTGTCTCTAAGTCTAGGCTCTGGAGTTGCTCCTTTGTGCTACCCAGTTTTCTGCCTGTGTTCGGGGCACTGACATTTGAGGTTGCCCATGCTTCTTAGCCCATCAAATTCCTTCCAGCAGCTGTGGAGGTTCAGCCCACACAGGAGACTCTCAGGGCAGGTTACCTCCAAGGAGGAGGCTCTCCCAGCCTCAGAAGTACATTTGTGACTACAGAACCCTGGAGGAAGCCATGCCAGATTCCTCTCTCTGTTTTCTCAGGAACATGGAAAGATGGCTTTGAATTAGATGAGAGAAAGGATGGACTTCCAACCTAGCATGCTACAGAACTGTCTTTCCTGGATAATTCACAAGAAAGAACGAAATGGAGCCTCAGATGTTCCCCTGAAACATTTCTAGGGGCGGGGAATGGAAGGAACGGCCTCTTCAACCCTTTTCGAAAAATGAGCAGGACACTTCATCCATCCCTGGGAGACCGACCTGGGCAGACGATGTGCGACCCCACTTTGCTTCAGGCCTGTTGTAACACTTTGGTCCTTGGTCTTTGTTTCCTACAGCCCCTGGTTTATCGTTTCTCAGCGTAAAACTCATGATCTTCAATGACAATGAGGTCCCTGTAGGGTCTCCTCCTTTCTCCCTTGTAAGCATCTGAAGGGGGTGGGATGGGGTGGTTGTGCCCACTTTCCCTTCCTCCCCTCCTGAATGTGTGTTAATGGCTATAACTGGGAGACTTAAGAAGACCAGGGAAAGTGTTGAATGTCTTTGGAAGCCTCTGGTCTCAGTTGGGAAGGTTCTGGAAACTTAAATAAATAAAAAAAAAAGAATGAAGTGCCCTTGAAGAAAGCCCTTTGGAAGTTCCTGGGGATAGAGAAGGACTTTATGCCCCTGCTCCCCCCTCTTCAACAACAACAACAACAACAACAACAACAACAACAACAACTCCTGGCTGGCTCACTGCTGGGTTGAGCTTGCACCCTCTCTCCCTCCCTCCCTCCGACCCACCTGGATTCACACTTCCCAGCTAGGCCAGGGCCTGCCACTTGCAGTGTGACCTCAAGGTGTCAGGCTTGCCTTAGCTATGCTTAAGCCTGTGTCCTTGCTGCTGGGACTGAGACGCTCGCTGGCTTTGGTGAAAGCCCTTAAGACAACGGCAGAGGAAACCAGCACAACAAAACAAACGCCGGCCAACCAACCGGCCAATTCCGAGGTCCTCCGTTACCGTGGTCTCCCTCAAACAGACGTTACAGCAGGGCTTGGCAAGCTACAGCCCGTAGGTTACATCCTGCGTGCTGCCTGTACCGTCCACAAGTTGAGAATGTTATTTGTATTTTTAAACGATTGGAAAAAAAATGAAAAAAAAATTATGAAACTTCATGATGCTTGAAAATGGTATGAAATTCAAATTTTGGTGTCTGTAAATACAGTTAAGTTTCATTGGAATGCAGACGTAGCCTTCATTTACACACTGGCAGTTCTGTGCTGCAAGGTCAAGGGTAAGTGAGCCTAAAACACATTTACTCTCCAGCCCTTTGCAGAGAACTTTGTTGATTCCTGAATTACAATAATCATATTTCTAATGTGGGATTATTTAGACTCGGTCTATGTGATTCTTATGAAATAAGAAGCTCAGAAATTTCTTGCTCTAGATATGAAGGGGAAGTTATATAAAAATTAAAATTAAGATAGCGGTGTCTTTAATTCTGTATCTAGCAATTATTCATTATTTAATTAGCTCTTAAATAATTAAAGGACTTTTATGTGTATAGCACCTTATATTATGGGTCAATAGTGATTTTTGAGTTTTTAATTGACTATGAGTAAGTGGTATTTCTCACTTTACAACTAGAGTTTAATGGAGTGCATGTCATAAATTTACAGTGTGTACTAAGCTCTGGCATTCTCTAGAATCTCCTTCCTATTGAAAGAGACATTCATGGTCATCTAACCTACTTCCACTTGCATTTTGTAGAGGAGAAACAGAAATGCAGAGGTTTTGGTGATTTGCCCAATAATTAGTGGCAATTTTGTCCTTAAAATACTATGGCACCTCCTGCCTGAAGATAAAGAAACGACATTGCTTTTAAATTTTATTTGCAACTCATACTTTCTTATTAAAACTGAATGCTTACTCTGGGCCAGGCATTGTCCTAAAGGCTCCTTTTCATGTAACTTTTAGTAGCAGCAGCTCCCGTCTTTGAGTGCGTGCTGCGGGCGGGGCACTGTGCTGAACGGCTCACAGTCTCAGTCTGTCCTCACCACAGTCTTCTGGAAAAGGCACCCTACAGATAAAGAAAAAGGTTGGGGGGTTACCCGGATAATAAGTGGTGGAAACAGTGTTCTTACCCAAGGTTGCATTCACAAGCTACCGATCAGATTTAATATTTTTCTGGAAGGACGCCACTCACTGAATTAGCGTCCTGTGTTCAGAACCAGGAATTAAGTCATGGTCTCCCAAGGTTGGGAGGGACGCCAGGACTTGTCTTTAAAGATCTGAAAGAAGGGAGTAAACAGCTTTTCTCCAAAGCCTGTTACAGCGCTTAAATGTAAATAGAGGTCTTTCTTTCTAAGAAAAAGAATGTATTTTAGCCACAATTCACGTTCATTTTCTTTAACTTCAGCTATTGTATAATCGTCAAATTGCCTATAACAGACAGAGAATTCCTGGTCCTTATCCATCGTGCTGCTGAGCACACAGCCCAGGCCGGTCACGTTTGACTTTTTTAAAAGATTTTATTTACTTATCTCTAGAGAGAGGGGAAGGGGGGGGGGGGAGAAAGAGAGAGAGAGAAACATCAGTGTGTGAGAGAAACATCGATCGGTTGCCTCTCTCACGGGGGCCTGGCCTCCAACGCACGCGTGTGCCCCAACCGGAAATGGAACCGGTGATCCTTCGGTCTGCAGGACAGTGCCCACCCAAGCCAATGTGCCACACTGGTCAGGGCCATCTTTGATTTTTGACGTCACTTTTGTGTTGACACTCACCTTGTGTGCCCCTTGGCTTTTGTGATGAACACTCGTACGTACAAAAATAAACCCCACTTATTTTTGTGTTTAGTTCATTCTTAATCCTAAATATTTTATCTTTTGGAATCTTTGGAACTTCACCCAGTATATAGAAGGTCATTAATTCATGTTCTTGAGGCTACATCAAGTTTAATTTCCAACACCTGTAAAGCGCTAGCCGCTCTGATGATTTTCCTGCCTTCGCCTGGCCCTTCTGCTCTTTCCGGTGCCTCGTAACGAGCGTGCGGCCAGCCCTGCCATCTCGGCCACCGAAAGCCAGATCTATACAAGCTGGAGTGCGAACCTGACGTTGACTTGTTGCTGACCAGACTTGAACTGGTTTTATTATACCAAGAAGCAAACTGACCTTTTTGCTCCTATCATTTGTATTTTCAGGGACTAATTGCCACAAATTGGGCTCATTGTGGGGTGCCCAAAATGTGAAGTTTCCTAAGGTTTCATGCAGGATGCACCTGTGATTACCCCCGGTGAGCCCCAACGTAGCTGGCCTCTAGGAGTCACCTGCACACTGAATCTTACCTGCGGTGGCAATGGCCTTGATGGTAACGGAGGCTTAGGTCATGCTTACTTTACTACTTTATGGCCAGCAGGCGGCGCTGTTGGAACTTGGTATTTATGTTCTAGTACAATTTTCAGAGCAACTTTTTCGGAAGTTAGAAATCTTTATCATGTCATGCAAGTCTGAGACAGCAGTCCTTCAAAACTGTAAAAACAAACAAAACTGGCCGTTCACTAGATTTCTT
This sequence comes from Macrotus californicus, assembly GCA_007922815.1. NCBI lineage: Eukaryota > Metazoa > Chordata > Mammalia > Chiroptera > Phyllostomidae > Macrotus > Macrotus californicus. The sequence goes on from VMDR010001219.1 coordinate 80,758, forward strand.
ACAGAGGAGCGTGCACGTCTCTCCTTCCTGCAATCCTTTCTTCACCTTTTGATTTCTTGCTCTTCATCCGCCCAGCTCAGTGTCTTCTCACTTAGGTCATCAGGCAGTCTTGGAGAGCTGGTCGCGCTGAGCTGTCTCTAGGGTCTAGGACGACCTTAATAGTGAGAATGATTTGGCTTCCGTGCACTGGTTAATTATTTAATGCAAACAGTACATTTCCCCCCACTCGTCATTGTTGATTCTCACCACCAGGTGGGAGTCTCGCCACATCTACTTTTTACAGCTGATTTAGGAAGGTCTGAAATCTCTCTAAACAGGGTCTAGTACACGCACACACACACATCCCTATAAATATTTATTCTATTGTACTAACTTGCCAAGCTGCACCCCTTTCTCCTTGTTTTAAAGAGAAGAAAAGAGAGACAAAAAAAAAGGAGCTGGGATTTCAGAATGGAGAGCGATTTCTCAGAGCAGGTGAGGTGCTTATTCAAGGTCATCGAGTGACTTGCTATAAAGACTATGCAGCTTTTAGCAATGTGTTTACAGTGAGTTAGAAGGTGAAGTGCTAGGAAGAGTGCTGGGCACCTTAGTAAGCGCATGGAAATGGTCATTGTTTCCTGCCCTCGCTGTCCTCATGGCCGTCACAGGCACATACTCCCACCTGGCCTGGCACAGCAGTTGTAGAGTATCTGGAGCTTATCCTGGCACTGTCCCTCATCCTCAGGGTCCCCCTTTTTTTAGAGTCACTCAGCATGCTCACCTGGCCTTCTGCTCTCACGGACAGAAGGGAATCCTAGTCATGACCACTCTGGTGATAACAAGTGCTGCCAGGAGTGTTTGCATTTTAAGAGACAGGAGGAAGGGGAGCCAAAGGAAATAACAACTAATGGTGGAATTCCAGACACCGTGGCTGCAGCAGGAGAGAGAAATACAGGCGACCGGGGACATATGTCAGGGCTCCTGAGTATTAGACAGGGGCACCAGCAGACGTGTTGAAAGAGGAATCTTGAATGGGGGCGGGGAGACAGCTTATGAGAACGTTACAGCCCCATCCATCCTGCTTTTCAAGGATCCTTGAGTAGTAGAGGAAATTAGCATTATTTTGACTCTGGATGAAAAGGTGCGGTTTTTAAAAAATGTTAGACATCTAGATCCAGTGCACACCGTGCAGCTGTCCGCCAGCCCCACTTTCGGAGATTACAGGGGTTATTTCTTTTCAGAACATCCTTCCTTGCACTCACCTCTGTGAGAAGTCTCATCAGGCTCATTGATATTTGAGAATTTAAAGAGGGACATAGACAATAGAGGTGATAGGAGAAGCATTTTTCTAACCTCTCGCTTTACAGATGGTCAGTTGAGACCCTCGTGGATGTCACTCGCCCAGAGTCACACAGCTGCTTGACTGGAGATTCAGGGCTGGAATGTGGGTTCTCAGTCTCGTGTCCTCTCCAGGTCTCATCGAATCCCACTCTCTCTGCAGAGCAGAGCCTGAGCTCCCAGGGCTTGTGTGAAATGACCCAAGTCACAGAGCTGCTGGGAGATGGGCCTGGCGGTAGAACCCAGGTCCAAGGAGTGCAGTGGGACACGCTGCTCTACGTCAGCATCCGTTGTCCCCCAAGCTGACCATGTTGTCTTCATTCAGAACCCTTTCTTGGGTGTGTTCATTTTTCCCTCAGTAAAATAATCTTCCATCATGAGAGAATTGAAAATACTTCAAATTTAGCCACAGGAGGGATTTACAAAGAAGTGTGAAACCATCACTTGTGGGAGACTATCTGAGAATGTAGCGGTGTCTCTTGGATGTCTCAAAAGGTGATGGAGAAACAGGAGAGGCCCGAGGATTTAGGAAGAGAGTGGGACTTGGAGCAGCCATGTGGCAGGGGAGGGAGGGGATGGGGGTAGGATGGACACGGTCCGGCACTTCCAGTGTCGAAGGTTCCCTCCGTATCTCGCCTCCCAAGCGTGTGTGTATATGTGCTCACGCCCATTCATTCTCTCTCTCTCTCACACACGTGCACATGCGCACATGCACGCAGGTGGTGGTGATGGGCGAAGTGGTAGCCTTTCCGTTTCTCCTCTTTCGTGCCTTCCACGTGCTCTTATCTCTGTAGCTCCTGACCCAGTCTTCTCTCTTCTCCTTGGACTTCATTCCATTTCCTCCTCTTTTTGAACTTTCTTCTTTCCTCGTTTCCTTTCTCAGCTCCCCATTCCCTATATTTTCACTTGTAGTAAATAAATTTCTTAAGCTTACTATGTGCCAGGAAAGGTTCTAGGCAACATGGGCACAGAAATACCAAAGATAGTTCCTGTGTTCTGACCACCTGTGTTACCCAGCCAGGCCCTTGTCTGGTGAAAGAGGAAACTAAGTAGCCAAATAATTATAATATAATGTTGCAAGTATAACAATAGAGCTATATGCAAAAAGCCTGGCACACAGAGTAAGAATTCAGGAAACATTTGTTGAGTGGATTGATTGGTACGTTAGAAGAGCCCAGAGAAGGTAATGATGGCTGCGTTTTGATGGGCAAAGATCAGGTTTCAAAACATTCCATTTGGATGCGATTTTTATTGGACTTCAATGAATGAATAGGAGTTCACCAGACATTGGAGGTGGGGGAGAGCCATTTTAGAAAGGTGGAGATACACACGCACACTGAAGAAACTTTTCCACTTGGGAAAGTGATCGAATGCAGTGAGTTTTGCAGGTCTGGAGTGTCAAGTGCCCAGGAGCGCCAGACAAAGAAGCTAGAACAGGCAGTTGGGGCCAGTGTGTGAAGGGGTATATTTGTTACCCGGGTACAGTGAGCTACCTTCCAGAGGGCAACGCAGCCTCATTAAAGACTTTTGAGCAGGAAAGGATATGACTGCACCTGTCGTTTAGAGAGAGAACTCTAGCCATCAAGCAGAATAAAGGTTGCATTGAGGAAGAGATTGGAGTGGCAGAGACCCATTAGGGGGGGCTTTCCAGAGGTGCTGTCGTCTGAGCTAAGGGAGTGGTGGTAGGGATGGAGAGGAACGCAGTGGAGCCTTTCTGAGTTAGCGCCTCAGGACCGGCGATGGGAGCAGGGGGCCAAGGGAAGAAGGAGACGAGCATGACTGGCTGAGTGGTCAGGTACCTAGAGCTGCCGTGGGCCGACTTGAAGAAGACAGGACGAAGAAGGTGTACACGCCTGCATATGCTATTTTGGGGGTGTGCATAGAAGGGAGTTTGGGGCTAGAGCTGCGAAGGACTCTCTGGGAGGGCCAGGTGGAGACGGATGCACATTAGTGAAGCTCAGACAGGGACGGGGGCTGGGAATGAGGATTTGGGAGCCAGAAGCTGTGAAGAGTGCGTTCTGCTGTACGAACATGTGTGAAATTAAGGATTCTCTTTGTTTCCTTTTCAATTTCTACTCATCCTTTTGGCTTCCCTGTTCCTCTACTTTTCTTTTCACGCCTCCAAGAGCAGAGGTGAAACCTGCCCATCCAGTCACCATTCCTGCTGTCTCCTGTCCCCCACATCTGGGGCCTTTCCAGAAGCAGTAGGCTCCTTTGGGTTTTCTTTATGAAATGCAGTGATTTTCACCCAGCTGGGCTCTGTGGTCCACAAGTGTCTTCCAGTTGGTCTGTTGGCTGATTCAGAACGACAGGGTGGGATGTTCGGATGGGAAGGAGAAGATTCCTGGCTAGCGTGGAGGGAGAGAGGGGGGGAAGGGAAAAATCTGTAGTTGGAGAGACTTGGCGTTTGGAGTCTCACCAACCACAGCTTGAACATATTGGACAAACTTGCGGGGCTGCTGCTGCCAGGTTGGCTAAGAAGTGACATTACTGGATCCCGTCACCTCCTGGCTGTCAATAGTGGCAGGCAGGAGGAAGCAAGGGCAGGCAAAGCACAGACAGGCTTTTTTAAAGGAGATAGCATCTGGTGTCTCAGCAGAGCATTGGGAAACCCAAGATGGGAGATGGGTGGGCTCTGCTCCGGGACCCACACTCAGGTGGGAAGTGGGCCTGAGCCAGGAGAACCATGAAAAGCTTTTCTTTTGCCACCTCCCTGGGTCAAGGACTGGTTTTATGTTCTGTTAATACCAGAGTTTTCTGCCCTTGAATTTCTAATGTTCTTGAGGATCAGAGGAAACTCATGCCCAGGAGCCTCATGCTTACTAGGCTGTGGACACTCTGTTAGAGGTTTTCCCTGCCAGCCTGGGCTCTCCACTGTCACCCTGGCTGTCCCTATGCTCATCCACATTGCCCGCCCACTTCTCCACCTCAGGAATGAAATGAAACCTGGAGTGAGGTCACGTGCACTGATGAGGTCAGTAAGAGGTGGGGACAGAGGAGGTAGGCCTTCCACAAAGCATTGCTAAGTGAGATGCTGGAAAAGGGAAAATTAAGGGCACTAGCTTACTAATTGGAAATGCCCCCACCTCGGGAGGTAGGGTAAGAACGCCCCCAACCTGCTGGGCTCAGTAAGAGGGATGGAGGACAGCAGGGTGGAGAGATGGAGTCATTTCTCATTTGTAAGAATTGTGTCCTTAGTTCTGGGTGGGGCACAACCTGTCCAACCTCAGTGGGGACCGTCCACCGGGGGAGAACTTTCGACCACCCCTTTCTCTTTCCTCTTAAAGAACCCCCCTTCTGGTCACTGTCTGACATTGTACTATCAGAACTTTGTTTTGAAAAAGGCTTTGATCCTTTTTAGGTATAAGTACATGTGAGTGGGAAACACTTTAAAGCTATTATCCGCTCTTTTCACCCGAGAGCAAACGAAGGTGCTGGCAGCAGCAAAGGCTGAGAAGGGGGGTGAGGGTGCGTGAGAAGACTTAGGGAGGGCTGACGGAAAGCCTGGGGGTGGTGAGGCAGCACAGGGAAGGGGGAGGTGGAAGGGAGAGGGTTGTGCTGAGAGGAGATGGCACTGGAGGAACATGGCACCTCTCTCTAATTTACCTAAATGCAAAGAGCAGGAACCTGCAGCTCACCTGGGTTTTCCTCGGCAGAATTAATGAAAGACATTGCAAACTCCTGAAGTGAGAATTGTATCATACTTTCTAATTGTGAGTCCCAAATATGTTATTCACTCTGCAGACTCAACGTATCTGTACTGATGATTGCAAGGCTATTCTTTCTCTTCCATAAATAAGTTCAAAGCTCCAGGAGACTGGGTCATTTAACCAGCATCCCCCAAGTAACCCAGCTGGAAAAGGGGGGGCGGATTCAGGGTGCTAGAAAAAAGCAGCCTGGAACAATTATTTGGTGAATTCACTCAAGTCTAGTCTGGACCCTTTGTTCTAGCCTCTTGGCTCCAAGAGGACAAACCCAGGAGTGAAGCCCCAGAAGGAAAAAACAGAGTGGGTGGCTGAGAGGGGCAAAAATAGAGTTAATATTTCCTCTGAGCAAGGAAGAATGGACCCAGGCCCAGAACTGTAATTCCTGGGTCCTCAGAAGAATCTCCAGCTGCTTCAGCTGTCTCCACATCTGGGAGAGGATTGGCCAAGGGGACCAGCACATGAGGAAGCCAGTGGAGGTTGTAGCTCACTCGCTAAGCCTTCCAAGAAGCTGCCCAAAGCCTGTGCCTTTCGAGGTGGTGTCTGCTGTGCCCGGCTCTGTAGCACGCTTTCCACGAGGAGCAGATTAAACACATCTGGGATTTTTAGGGATCTGTGGCCAAGAATGGTGGAGACACGACGCACAAAAAGAATGGTAAGTTCTTAAATCTCTTTTTTGTATCAAACCTGGTTTAAATCCTCACATGGTAAATCAATGATTTAATAACATCTGATTTGAGGAATTGGGAGATTTCTTTCAACCCCTTCCCCTTTGCTGAGATCATTGACCTTATTCCTCATTTCTTATCTCTCTTTTCTCCTTAATTTTTTACTCCTGTTTGGGGGAGATACTCCAGGATGCTTGCTTTTGCAGGTAGGTTAAAGTCATACTTGGTGCTGATGTTGGTGAATAATCAGGATCTGAGAGGTGGAACTCTAAGTCTCCAGACTGAATGCTGTGGCCGCCTGATGCTGGCCTCAGTGCATCATCCTTTGGGGCTGATCATCTTCTACCGGGAACCTCCTGCACCCACCTGGCTCAAGTAAGCAGTCCACACCTGCTCTGGGGACTGTCATGGAGACTGAAAGGAAAGAAAAGGAAGCCCTGGTTTTGATGAGTTTCTAGTGCAGGATGGCTGGAGCCCAGTCTTGGCAGAAGGGTTTAACACTGAATTAGCAAAGGGCAGGTAAGCTCCAGTGGAATATTCCTGTGCTGGAAATGGATTGCACACGGGCTGAAGAGACAGAGACATGGAGCAGTCAGAGCTGTGTGAGTTCAATTAAGTTGCTTCCGGTAGGAGGAGGGAGTTACATGCACAGGCAGAGATGAGGTCGAGAGGGCTCTCTCTGGGAGACAGGGCTTACACAAAGCTGTGCATGCTGAAATAACAGCTTCTGAGCAGAAGCAGCAAGCTAATTAATTTAGTTAGAGCCAGGTTTGCATGCAAAGGGGAAAGGGGCATGAGTTTATAAGATGAGCAAAACAGCCGGCTGGGTCGCTGTAGACAAGGAACTTGATCTGTCTGCACCTCAGCTGCCTCAACTATGAAATGAGAGAACTGTGCTAGGTGACCAGGGTACGGGGCTAAGGTTTCTGTCACCGAGGTATAGGAAGTTAACAATTACGGGAGCAGTGTGTTAGACATTCCGAACTTTCCTAGGAGATTGAGGGTCACCACACCGAGGTGAGAACCGGAGTCTGCTCAGTCAGCACTAAGGCAGAGCACTGTGCTGGGCCCAGGGGGCCACAAGAGTGAATGACACACTTAAGGTCCCACTCTTATTCTTGTGGGGGGAGAAGGGGAAGACAGCCAATCCAATGTCAAGGTTCAAGTGAACAAAATAGGGTTAACTAGAAGTAGGTGCTATGGAGAAAGTGAAACATGGAATCACGATTGTGATTTGGGGCTTCTTCATTTGGGGGGCCTGGGAAGGCCTTTCTCAGGAGGTGGCACTGGGGCTGAGACCTGAAGGGCAGGAAGAGGTCAGCCTAGTTGTCGAGGGGCATCAAAGACCCAGCTGAGGTGTTCAGATTTCTCAGCATGGGCTAGGCCTCCACTCTTCCTTTGGGAGAAGGAGTTGCTTTTTATTTTTCAAAGATCATAGAGGACAGAGAGAGACAAGAGGGTGCCAATTATAGAGTCCAAATATGGGCGTAGGGCTGGCAAAGTAACATTGGAAACCTATGAGCAAAGCTGGGAGAGGGCGTTCCCATGAGCTCTCCTCCCTTCCCTCTTAGAAACACCAGAAAACTTCAGAAGGTGATGATGGCAGTCATCCTGGAGGGCCAAGGAAGGCTTGGTGGTAATAATAATAATAATAATAATAATAATAATAATAATAATAATAATAAAATGAGAATAGTAACAGCACTGCGAGATAACATTTTATGTATTAAGCACTTCTGAGCACTGTTTAGGCATTCACTCATTTAGTCCTTATAATAACTACGGAGATGGAGAATGTTATTATGCTAGTTTTAAGAATGGAGAAGCTGAGGCTTTGAGGAGTAACTTGGCCACGACTGCACAGCTAAGGTCGGTGGAGCCAGGACGCACATCTTGGTCCTCCAAGCGTGGGCTCTTTTCATCGTCAAGCTATATATGGCCTTCCACAGGCCGCACACCGTCATGCAATATTTGATCTAGAAGTGATCTTACATTTTTTCTAGACTGGAGATTTCTAATGCAGTCTGTGACTGAAGACTTCTGACAGGACAGTCCCTCCTCTTTTGACAGGTGAGAAAATGCAGTCGGAGCATTAGGTCAGTGATGGAAATGGGGTGACGGCTCCTCTAGGCCTCTGCGTGCTCCACTTTAGCAGATACTAGGTCCTCGAGGACGGGTTAGGAGCCCCTGGCACCGTGATTGACTCGAACTGCAGCTTCCCGAGAGAGGAGAGCCGAGTGTTAAACAAGCTAATGTGCAGGAAAGTCTTGGCGCTGTGCTTAGCATAGAGTAAGTGCTCAGTGCATGCTAGTGCCTTTGAGAAAGTCCACATGTTGGGTTTCTGTGCTCAAGGGCGAGACAGTTGGGCTGTCATCCGGGAACGGGAAGCTTGATTGACATGCTGCAGCCTTTGCCAAACCCCACTGATCAGAGTGAAAGTAAAATGTCTTTGGAAACCTGGTAACCCACCATTAAAACTGCTGGGTATAGGGAAACAATTGCTTGCCCTATATAGGTGGCTTATGATTGCCCTTGGTTGTCTGAGTTTCTCTTTAATTATAGGCCCTCTTTAAACACTCAGACACACAAGGCCTTTGTAAACTTGAACTTCCTCTCTCTCACACACAATCCCCCCACATGCACACTCTCCCTTTCATTTACAGAGCATAAACAGCCATATCTTACTCATTCATGGAATGAATTTCAGCCCCACGAATCTCCATTGAAGAGGGGCCCCTGGAGAGCTGTGGGCATCTGGGCAGTCTTCCTGTCCCACAGCCCCAGGGGGCTCTGGGAAGAGTGGATCCTTTATGGGGAGAAGATAATGGGTAAAAAGTGCTCTTCACTGATGGGCTGGTCTCAACGTTCTCTTCCCTTCAACAAAATTGTTTACTTGGGCAGTCACTTCCCTATGAAAATTGCAAAGTTCTCCCACATTTCCTTCTTTTTATACTTCATAATCCTGTCCTCTCCTCTTCTAAACTCAACACAGAGCCATTTGGTTCTGGGAAGATATTCTAGGCATCAGGAGAGACAAGGAAGCCTGCCTGACTGTACTTGCCTTTCTTCTTTGCCTGAAGAAAGAAGTTGATTTTACTGAGAGACAAGGGGGATCTCAAGGACTAGAGCCTGACACAGGGCTCTTCCAACTGCCCTCCAAACTAGTTGGGGCTCATGGCTTGGTGCGCTGTCCCTACTGAGCCACACTCAGTCTCTCACCCCAGTGCCCTGTGTCATACTTGGTCAAGGATCAAATGAGATAAACTCATGGTAGAAATGCCCTCTGATTCTTCTCCTGAAGACAACCTCTTTCTCCACACCCCTTCCAGGCAGCAGTGTGCTGGTCAGTATTGAACAAGAGCTCCTCTCTCTTTCCTAAGCCCCGAATGGTAGTGTTTGCCCATTTCTGTGGTGTAAATATTCTCACCAGTTTTTATTCCAAGCTGCTGTTGTGATGCCCTGAGTGGGGAGATGGAGAGTAGTGTGCCGTTTAGGCTTTCCATCCTCCTTCCACATCCCTGTGCTCTCTTCTGGGAGCTGTGGGCTGTCCTGCGGGGTTGCTGGTTGGGAGGCTAGTAGTCAACTAGGAAGTGATGAGGTTTGTTTTTAAACATAATTTATAATTGCAAGTTTATATAATTTAATGTTTAGTCATGGCTGTGTTTTACAGCTGACTGGCAAACTTCCTGAAAATTTAACAATCTGTACCAATTCATCCAACACACCACGGGTCAGTCCCCCAACCCCCCTCTTTTACCTGCCCCCCCCCCCCTCAGGGGACACTGGGCCTTGGTGGCCCTGGGTTTCAGAAGGACTCTCCATGTTCCTGGGAAGTTGCCCTTCTGGCAATAGGACATTTACAGGGATATTTCTTGGTTCTGGGTCTTTTAGGGGACATTGTGATGAAGAAACAGCAGGAATGCTGCAACCGGAGGGGCTGGAAGAGGGGGTCAGTGGTGGATCTTCATGCCCAACTCCTCACCAGACCTGCCTTGAGTTAAAGGCTAAGGCCCAGAGAGTGGACCGATGGATGTCCGCTGGGGCAGAAGTAACCGATGTGTAGGGCACTAGGGCATAACTTGAGGGCAAAAACCGAGAACGGAGATTCCAGCGCCGGTTTCTCTGGCCAGCCCACGCCTCCTGCCTCAGCTCAGCGCCACTCCCTCCCCGCCAAGTGGCTCTCGGCTCCGGAGGCGGGACCGAGTTCTTCGGTGGCCCCTGGAGGCTCCCAGCTGCAAGCTTTGGGAGGCTGGGAGACGAGAGAGGGAGGGGCGCTGACTGGGCAGTCCAAAGAGAAGGGGGCCTTTAATAGGCTCGCCCAGAGCCCGGTTTGTGGCGCTACGAGTGGCTGCGGTTCGGAGAAGCAGCCCGGCACCTCCCTCCAGTTCTCGGCTGCAGATCGTCTTCCTTACACTTGACAGCGATTGCACTTAAGTTCCCGGGGCGCGCTTTGCTTGGGAAGGCACAGGTAGGAGGCGCGGGCTGCCGGGCGCACGCTCACCGCCCTGGGAGGAGTCGTCCTCGCCTTGCTCTCCTTTCTGGGAGCTGCGGGCTGCCGGAGCGTTGGTGGTTCCGGGGCGCGGGCTGCACAGAGACCGTGCCGGCGGCTTCTCCGATAGCACGGTTGTGCGCTGCCCGGCGCCATGCTGCTGCTGGGCATCCTAACCCTGGCTCTCGCCGGGGGACCCGTTGGCGGCTCAGAGCCAGAGCGGGAGGTGGTGGTGCCCATCCGATTGGACCCGGACATCAACGGCCGCCAATACTACCGACAGGGCCCCGAGGACCCCGGGGATCAGGGGCTAATTTATCAGATTACAGCGTTTCAGGAGGACTTTTACCTACACCTGACACCAGATGCTCAGTTCCTGGCGCCCGCCTTCGCCACTGAGCATCTGGGCGTCCCCCTGCAGGGGTTCACCGGGAGCTCCCCAGACCTGCGACGCTGCTTTTACTCTGGGGACGTGAACGCCGAGCCGGATTCGTTCGCTGCTGTGAGCCTGTGCGGGGGGCTACGCGGAGCCTTCGGGTACCGAGGCGCCGAGTATGTCATTAGCCCGCTGCCCAACGCCAGCGCGTCCGCGGGGCAGCGCAACAGCCAGGGCGCACACCTCCTCCAGCGCCGGGGCGCCCCTGGCGGGCCTGCCGGCGATCCCACCTCTCGCTGCGGGGTGGCTTCAGGCTGGAACCCCGCCATTCTGCGGGCTCTGGACCCTTACAAGCCTCGGCGGACTGGTTTAGGGGAGAGTCGCAACAGGCGCAGGTCTGGGCGCGCCAAGCGCTTCGTGTCTATCCCGCGGTACGTGGAGACACTGGTGGTGGCGGACGAGTCAATGGTCAAGTTCCATGGCGGAGACTTGGAGCATTATCTCCTGACGCTCCTGGCCACTGCGGCGCGACTCTACCGCCATCCCAGCATCCTTAACCCCATCAGCATCGTCGTGGTCAAGGTGCTGCTACTCGGAGACCGCGACTCAGGGCCCAAGATCACCGGCAACGCGGCCTTGACGCTGCGCAACTTCTGTGCCTGGCAGAAGAAACTGAACAAAGTGAGTGACAAGCACGCTGAGTACTGGGACACCGCCATCCTCTTCACCAGGCAGGTAAGTTGATCTGTCACCTCTCTGGACCCAGATAGCTTCATTTTCTCAGGATCACTGTCCTTAGTTCTCCAAATGCCCTTTGTGCTGCGCAGTGCCCCCAGGGTTTAAATTTCGCTGATGTCTTCCAATTCCCACTCTGGAACTTCCAGGGAAAGCCAGACCCTGTGCTCTGCAGAGCTCTGGCTCACGTGCGTCTGGATGCACGTGGGCGATCGGTGGATCGCCTGCTCGTTCAGAAGGTGTTGGCTTGGCGTGGCCAATCAGCGCCTCCTAGATCTGGCGCCAAGGGGCCGGAACCCAGGAAGTTGCCGCCCAGGAGCTGCAGTTCGTCTCCAAGGCAGATAGGAGGCGCTCTGAGGATGGCGTTGGAGAGGGCGGGGAAAGCCCACCCCTTTCTGTGGGGGCGTCTGAGTCGTTTCAGACACTCAGATTTCCTGCTCTTGCTTGTAGAACTGGAAGGTAATCCAAACGGCCCAGTTAAGCGCCTGGCTACATTTCTCATAGGTAACATGTTCAGTTAACCTCTCTGCTCTGGGCCTGGAAAACCTGGACTGGGAGGGAGGGAATCATTTGGGATATTCTGTAGGTTGCAGGGAAAGGATAGACTCAAGTACTGGGGTCATTCCCTCTGTTATTGCTGCCTCTCCTATACCCTTCTGTGCTGGGCCTCTCTTCTATTTGAGGGGCTTCCAGTGCATCAGGGCAGGCACTGTAGTTAGGGCACCTGTTTGGAGCTTGGAGTTTCACCTGGAGCCGAGGTGGGAAGATCTCTTTCTATTTTCCCATGCCCTTGTTGGTGGAGGGTGACCCATTTGCCCTGAGGTATGCTATGAACAGAGCGGGTAAGGTTGCTCAGGATCCGGAATCGCTGCAACCTCCTGGGACCGCTCTTGACCGCAGTGTCCTGGCCTCTTGCCCCTGGCAGTGCGGAAGTGGGGTGAGCTCGGTAAAGGGCAGTCAGAGACCCTAGCTACAAGGTTGGAAAGACCCTGAATATTGGGATGAGAAAGCAGATCAGAAAAGCAACTCTGCCTTTTGCTGTGGCTCTGTGGAAGTTTAGATTTGTAGATGTTGGAGTGATTGGGTACTGTGAAGGTTTTGGATTCTTGGAATTTCTTAGATACAGGAGCCTGGGAGGAAAAGGGGCAGCCACATCACCTGCTGCCTCTGACTTTGGGGGTTGCGACTTGAATCCGTGCCATGCTCTTGTTTTGTTATTGAAACCACAGCGCTCTGGGGATGGCACGAAATCTACGGTTACCTGTGGGGTTCTGAATCTCCACCGTTTCCAAATGGCCCCTGGAAGCTGCGCTGGCGCTTGGGGCTAGAGCGGAGTCTTACACACTAACCCATTTGGCACAGCTAGTCCCTTCCTGGAGCTGCACTTCCTGCTTTCCCAGCCTTCTCCTCCCACCACCTGGTTTCTCTAGGGAGGTCTTTGGCCTGAGTCTGTTTCCTTGCTCTCATTCTTCCAATTGAGTTCTATAGAGCTGCCACTGCCCAGCCCCGACGAGTACTGCCTGAGTCACGGGGAAACTGAAGAGGAGGTGGCTTTGACCTCCGTGCACAGGCCAACTCGGCAGTCACATTGCTGGGGGAAGAAAGCAAAGGCTGAGAACAGGATATCTTAATGGGCAAAGCAGCCGTTGTTCATCTGCTACCTGGGATGCCCCTGCAGAAGTCACTCGCTGGCTCCGAAGTACCAGGCCTCACTGTCTGCTGCCTAGTGGTAGGCTGACCTTCGGAACCAGCCTTGTTCCTGCTGCGAACAAGGGCTGTGCCATCAGAAGGACCTGCCTTTTGAAGAAGAAGCCATCAAACAGCATGACAGCTTCTGTTTGTCAATGGTGTGTGCGGGACCCCCCAGGGGGCTATGGTGACCATGCATAATGGGTACAAGATGTATGGCTGCTTGGGTCAGAAGCAATGAAGTGCAAGATGTGACTTTTCGAAGCTGTCTTTTCTCTTAGGCATCTAGCGGGCAGAGCCAGAAAGTGGGGAGGCTGTGCTGGCAGGTCCGTCCTGCACGTATGTGCTTTCCGCTTGAGAGTAAACATCGCTGCCTCACCTCCTTGCCAGCACAGACTTCAGAGCCTGCTGCATTCTCAGAGTCTTAGGAATCGCTCATTCCTGAGCTCCCCCGGGAAGGTACAGTATGCAATGAGAACATGCATGCACAGCTGTGCTTTCTAGACTAAGGCAGATGTGGTCTCCGGGAACCTGGAGGAGTCTCCTGCTGCACTCCAACACAAGAGGGACTTTTGTGTTACTTTGTTAAGGGTCAGTAGTAATCTTTCCAGTCCGATGTATGAGCTCCTCCGCTTAAATCTGGCTCATAATGTTGGTGTAATCAAGGCATTGCAGACTGAAATGTGAATATATGTATAGACTCTATATATAGTGTCTTTGGATAAGACGTTTTTAGAAATGTGCTTATTTTGTAAATCATCTTTTGTTTATAAGGCCTCTGGAAATGACGGGCACCTTTATTTTCTTTTTAGGATTTTATTTATTTATTTTTAGAGAGAGGAGAAGGGAGGGAGAAAGAGACGGAGAGAAACATCAGTGTGTGGTTGCCCCTCGTGCACCCCCTACTGGGGTCCTGGCTTGCAACCCAGGCATGTGCCCTGATTGGGAATCTAACTGGCAACATTTTGGTTTGCAGGCGGGCACTCAATCCACTAAGCCACACCAGTCAGGGCTGATAGGCACCTTTAGAGTCACCTATTTTTTGATTCTCCTAGAGATCTGAAAAATGGCTGGTGACTCTTAAAAAATGTTTAAACTATTTTTTAGATCGTCATCTGAAGATATGTTTATGGATTTTAGAGAGAGGGGGAGGGGGAGAGAGAGAGACGTGAGAGAGAAACATCCATCGGTTGCCTTTCATATGCATTCCGACAGGGGATTGAACCCACAACCTAGATGTATGCCCTGACTGGGAATTAAACCCGTGACCTTTTTGGTGCATGGGATTGATGCTCCAAGCAACTGAGCCACCCGGCCAGGGCAGTAATTCTTTCTAACTGATCACACTCTAGTGTGGCTTCCACAGAGAGAAAGTGGTTAGGGAAGGGTCAGGCTTGGTCCCTTAGAGCTCCCTGCGCTAGGGGTACCCAGAAGGAGAGCAGTGAGAGCAACATGACCTGCAGGCACCGGAGCCCCCGCTTCGACCCACAGTCAGGGTTGCTGTGCATGAAAACAAGTCTGGGCCAAGCCAGGGGGAGATGGTGCTGTCCTCTTGGCAGGCAGAGGGAGGGGTGTGGGGTGTTGAAATGAAAACATTGGGAAGACAAGACCTGGGGAGTATCCTGTGTACAGAGGAGAAAAAATTGATCATATGACAAGTATTTTGACAATTGGAGGAGTTTACTTAAAGATTCAGAGAAAGTTCATGTTCCTGGAGAAAGTGCACATCTGATTTTATAAAGCGATCAGCTTTCAGCCTCATAACAGCAGGGTGAGGTCAGCACAGGATGGGAACCAGGCTTGTGCAGAAATTGAGCCAGGCTTTCTGGGTGGACATTCATTTCTACGAGGAGACACGTTTCTAAGGCTTCTTGTTGCGTTGGGCAGCAGGAGCCAGATATTTCATGCTTAGACTCTCTTCTCCCTTCAGGTCCAGTGCTGCTGCTGTTGGGGTAGCTTCGTGATAGACTGGTTTTCATTCATTTACTTGTGCATTCTTTTAATACTTATTGAGCATCTATTACTTCCAGGAACTATCCTGGGCTGTGGAGATACAGATAGTAGTAAGATGAGGCCTCTGGCTTCCAGGAATACACTGCCTGTCAGGGAGCCCAGCAAGGAAACAGCTCATTACAACATGATGTATTAAGTGTCCTAGGGGAGGGGGGCTTGGACCCTCCTCTGTTGGAAATCAAGTCTGGGGGGTCATTCTTCTCACACTAGAGCCTGGGAAGCGCTCAGAGGGACAGGTCTCCAGAACAGCACTGGACTTGGGGGCTGGTGGTGACGGGGAAGGAAGCTTGTGGTCTGCCTTGCAGGCGACCTCTCCTCCATCCACCCATCTTTTTACTATTTGTGACATTGCCTCCCTGGGACTGACTTTGTTTCTTCAGGATTTGTAGTTTGTGGGTTTTCTGCCTGCTTTGCCCTTCATTTACTTACTTTACTTTTCTGTTGTGCCGAGTCCCGCCTCGTGCCATGCCCTTGTCCTCTCCTCTCCCCGTTTCCTTCCACGCTCTCCTGGTCCTCTTTCGGGGTGAGTGGGGCTCTCTGTCATCTTTCTCTTCTGTCTTCTCCATTCATACTGCCCTTTTCCGAAGCCTTTCACGAGCCCAGGCTTGGTGCTTATCTTCTCGTTTGGGCCTTGAGTACTTCTAGGTCTTGGGGAGGGGAGAGATAGGGCAGCGAAATTTAGTGTTCAGATAAAAAAATAAAATGACAATATGTATTTTATGCATATCTCCCAATACCATGAAAAGAATCACAATTTTGTCACTGTCCTTTCCCAAGTCAGGCATTGGAAGATACTGACAGGGATGGCTGTCTGTAGATTGGTTTGTACTAGCTTGTAAGTGTCACTAAATGGAAACACAACGCCACTCCTTCTGGGAGGGGAAGGGGTGAGGAGGCGGTGTGACAAAGGATTGCTCCCAAGTCCCCGAGTGATTCCTCTGGCCCCCCCTTTTCTTACTGACACCAAGTAAGTAAGTGGTAATGTGCACTGGAATCTACTTGTTCTTGTTTCTTCAAACACTGGTTTAGTCAGGAAGGCAGAGGAGGTTTTTCCCTCCTTAGGTCTTGCTCTTGTCCTTCCATGGAACCTCTCTGCAGTTGCATCACTCTTGGCACTTACCCTCTCCCTGCCTTGACACGTGGCTTCGGTTGCTTGGCCTGATGGGAAGCACATGGGCTTGGAGTCAGGCAGAGCTGAGTTTGAATCTCGACACTCACACTTTTATAGACAAACATTGAATGAATCGGCTCTTTGATCCATCGACTGAGGATAGAGATGACAGTGTGGGTACCTAACTCGCTGGCTGTTCCGAGGAAGAGCTCCCTGGTCTTCCAGAAGGGGCGCCCAGTTAATGGCAGCTGTTCTCATCATGACCTTGGCAGTCACTGAGGGCAGTCGTCTGCCTTATCCCCAGTTTCAGTTCTGTGCGTCAACTGTGGTCTGAAAGCATTAGATGGAAACTTGCAGAAATAAACAATTCACACATTTGAAACTGCATGCTGCTCATCATCACCTAGTAGCCCTTGGGTTACCTGGTTGACACTTGCGACATTGCAGTGTTCGTATTCATGTTACCCTTGTTTTACTGAGCCACAGCCCCGAGGCACAAGGGTAGTGACGCTGGAATTCCGTAGCCAGCGAGAAGCTGCTTCCTTTAAGTAAAGAGGTGAGTACAGGACAGCAAGATATTTTGAGAGAGAGAGACCATATTCATATAACTTTTATTACAGTGTATTGTTATAATTGTTCTGTTTTATTATTAATCTCTTACTGTGCCTAAGTTATAAATTAAACTTTATCATGGCTATGTATGGATAGGAAAAAAACATAGTATATACAGAGGTTGGTGCTGTCCACCGTTTCTGGCATCCACTGGGGGGGGGCGGCGTCTAGGACCGTATCCACCATGGATGGGGGCGGGCCGGCTGTAAATGTTTGTTGTTGTTCAATGATTACCTCCAGGTCCTTTGCCAGACTTTACAGCTGGGATAGTCCTGATTTAAAGCGGTCTGTCCCAGTCATTGCCCTCGCAAGTTTACTTAACACTTGTCTGATGACATTCCTGCTTTTATGTGGAAACTGTGGACTCCAGCATTTGCTGATCCCACTGACCTGTAAACTCCTTTAAGGCAGGACCGCGTCAGGTCTTCGTAGCCGCCCCACGGGCCCCTGCACAGCTCCGGAGTTCACGGAAGGAGGGCGTTGACACAGTGAAAGGGCTGCACGTCGCTATGGGTGCTTAGGTAGCTCACCTCCCTGCCTGGGGATCGTTAATCCAACGTGGATTTCAGCTGTCAGGCTGCAGGGTTGGGAGAGGGAGTTTTAGGTTCCTCTGGCATGTCATCTTGGCTCTTTGCCATCAGGATTTTGTCTGGAAAAAGGAGGGGCCCCGGCGAGGAGCCAGCAGGCTGGGTACACAGCAGGGATGGGGTCAGGGTGTCAGTGCAGGTGTGGGGCTTGGAGCCAGGGGCTCACTCATCCAGGAAGGCGGTGTGGACCCTGCTGTAAGAGCGCTGGACACCGAATTCAGCCATTCCCCTCCCCTGAGGCCTCCCCACTCAGAGATCAGCCTGAGTTCTGTGGGCTCAGGGTATGGGGCAGACAATCTTGCCCTCTCGAGATTCTCCAGCGCATTCATTCTTGGGGTGCAGGTGCACCCAAAACAGTTTGGATTCATGGAATTGCTCAGTTCTGACACTGTACTGCCTGCATGTCAACCCTCCCTCGGCTCCTCCCTTCCTGCCTAACCCCAGGCTCACTGTTTGATCCTGGTCTAGTTACTTACCTTCTCTGGGTCTTATCTGTAAAGTGGGACCTTTTTCTTCTTCTTTAAAGATTTTATTTATTTATTTTTAGAGAGAGAGGACAGGAGGGACAAAGAGAGGGAGAGAAACATCTATGAGAGAGAGAGAAACAACGATCGGATGCCTCTCGCACACCCCCAACAGGAGACCTGGCCTGCAACCCAGGCGTGTGCCCCAACTGGGAATTGAACTGGTGCCCAACCCACTGAGCCACACCGGTCAGGGCTAAAGTGGGACCTTCTAATGGCACTGTCCCCCCAAAGCTGTTGTGAGAATCCAATGAGCTGCTGCAAGTAAAACTATTAGAACAGTGTCTGGCGCGTGGGAGCAACTCAGGGAATGTAAACTGCTCTCATTGTATTTGGTGCGCACCCCTTGTGAATGGATGATTGCTGGAGAATGTTGGTCTTCCTACAAGCTTTGGGCTCCTCCTCTTCCTCACTGAGGTAATTCTTGGTGTTTTGATGACCTCAGTCTCTTGCTACAATATCATTTGTACGTATTGAGGGGTTTATATCCCAGCGAAACCAAATCTACTTATAGAAATGGCAGGGCATCCTTAGTCATGTTGCCCAGCGCTGAATTGCTAGATTTTTTTTTCTTCTAGCAAAGTAAGGTCCTTGGGGACCTTACAAACAAGTGGATTTTGGGTTGGATGAGAAAATACAGTGATGCGTGATAGAGATTCAGATGGGAAAGGAGTTAAAGGGGCAGTACTAGTACGAGGCCAGGCGGTTCTCACCAGTAATTATGACTTCCTGACCAGTGTGGTGCTATTCGGACAAGGACCGCTACTGGCCTTGGTGTCCAAAGGCATGGATTCCCAACCCCATTCTGAGCTCAGTAGCCTGCGGCCTTGGGTGATCAATTTGAGTTCACTGAGTCTCTGTTTCCTCATCTGCAAGGGGCAGGATGTCTATGAAGTTCTGTGAGTATAATACTGGATGCTGTGATGTGGCCATGAACATTGGCCTTGGATCACATGCCAGGAGTTCAATGTCAGCAGGCAGTCAGCTACCTGAGAACACATGTATCTTCTGCCACATTAAAAAATATTAATTCAGTCGATGTTTGTGGGCCTCTCCTTCCTGCTGGAAAATGTTGAGCATCTCAGCACATGGCAGGAGGCGTGAGAGGAGCGGGGCAGGCGGTCTGCAGAGAGGAGAGCTGCTGGGAGTGGGGGCCGTTAGGGAGCAGCCTTGGTAAAATGGGCCTGGCCATAGCAAGGCGTTGTTCTCACTTATTTTCAAACTGGGGCTCCAGTCTTTTCGTTTACTGTTTCTTATTATTTATAAATCCTCACCTGAGGATGTTTATTGATTTTAGAGAGAGAGGAAGGAGAGAGAGAGAAAGAGAAAGATCGATGTGAGAGAGAAGCATCGATTGGTTGCCTCCTGCATGTGTCCCTACTGGGGATCGAACCTGCAACCTTGGTATGTGTCCAGACCGGGAATAGAACCCTCAGCCCTTTGATGTATGGGGCAACGCTCCAAACAACTAAACTACCGGGCCAGGGCACTCCAGTCTTAAATTATTTTACAAAAAGGGACAGTTAGAAAAGAATAATCCAGGAGGATTAGTTCTTGGCCAAGATGATGCTTGGGTCATCTGGAACAGCAGCTGCAGCCACAGGAGAAATGACAAGTTATCAGAAAATAGTGTGGCAGGTAGGGTCTGCGCTGGGAAGTGTGTGCATCCTCCAGGCCAGGAGAGCCAGAACGGTTTCCACTTATGGACACAGGAGCCTGAGCTAAAGAGGTTAAGGCAGTCTGAGTGCATCTGAGTTCACTCCAGAAGGGTGGAGACACTTAGTGCCACGAAGGAGCCCCCGCTGGGCCTACGCGCTGCCTGCAGGCATTCCCAGCACTGTGGCCCAGTGAGTCTGACGGGGAAGAGGAGCAGGCAGAGTCTCTGACCCCAAACAGCCGCATTTTTCTGCAATGAAGAAACTGGTTACTGTAGGACAGTTGCTCTCAGCTATAATACCCTGACCCTCAAGAAATTTGCCGGCTCTTTCCTTGTTCCTCTCGTTTGATCCAGAGAAACTGGGATTTCTTAATGGAAAGAACAGGTTGCTCCTGGCCAGGAACAGCCTGCAGCTGCAAGTCTTTGCTCCACAGAGCGTCCTCCTCCATGAGAGGAAGGAAGCTTTGGCTTTAAGGACCTCCCAGCCGCAGAGGTCCCAGGGGCGGCCTGGACCTCGGCCTGAGCTCCCCATCTGCTCTAGTGATTTCTGATGGGCAGTGGAGGGTAGGACTCGGGGCTGCCACCTGGGTGACCTTCACTTTCTGTGAGTGCATTTCATTCCACACAACATGGGTCCGTGGACATGATCATCCTCAGGGTTTTTCCACTTGGAAAGCATATCATCCTCTGTGTTCCTTTTATAACCCAGAAGGCCAGATGGGGCTGAGTGCCCTGGGATCGGGGAAGGAGCAGAGGCTTGAGGCCCTGGTATAGTTTTGGTTCTAGGTGAGAATGGACCCTTCCCCAGAGTTGGAAACCGAGGCCCTGGGGAGAGAAAGGACTTGCCCAAAGTCCCACAGCTACTTAGTGATGGGACCAGGACCAGAATCTGGGCTCTCTCTCCTGGGCACTCTCTGTCACATGAGGCAGACAGTGAGTGCACATGGAGGCTAGGGCAGTGTCATATGCTTGTCCTACAGGCTCGGACCATCAGGCTAGAATTTTCAGAGGCTACCACCATAGTGGGGATCCTGTACTCTAGTGTCCAGGGGCATAAGGGCCCTGTTGCTGCCGCACGCCCCGCCCGCCCCCCCCCGCCGCCTCATTATGCCCTTGAATGACCCTTCATACCTTCCTTCCTTATCTCAGGCCCCTTAGCTGAATCCACAAGCTGGCCCTGTGACTCAGTTCTGTTCCTCAGGCGTCAGATTCCCTACCATGCTTGTCAGGTGAATGCCCCCTCCCAAGTGTTGACAGTGGTTGTCTTCTAGGTTTCAGAATTCCAGGGAAGGAGAATTTCTGGGACAAGGAGCCTTTGGAGTGAGAAGGGAATTTGAAGTGCACCATGTGAGGGCTCCCAGAAGTGGAAGAAGGTCCACGTGCCAGCACAGGACAGTGGATCAGGGCTGTGCACGCGTTTTGCTGGTTGTTGACTAGGGCTTCCGGCTGGCCACCCTGGAGGTTCTCTAGCCAGGATAACTCATTAGGAGGTGTGACTATTGCCTGACCGTGGGAAGCCAGGTTTGACTGTTCAGATGGTAAACTTCAGAGTGCTTCGGCTTAAATTTTGCTGATTTTCTGTACTATGACCACTTTTCCTCTCATGTTCTCTGACCGCGTGAACCTTATTGCCCACCCTTCCCCCACATCAGCACGCACCTGCCTACATACACATACGCATGCACACAGCCCTGTGTGTGTTTCTGCAAACACTGTGGCTCCCAGGGGAGAATACACACACACACACACACACACACACACACACACACACACGGCCTTCTCTGGAGTATTAATTAGCTCAGGAGTTGTGATCGGCTGTGGTGTTTTGGAAAGAGCCCTGGCTGCTCACTCATACAGACCTCGAGGGCACGTTTCTGCCGCAGACTTGAGCCTCTCTGAGCCTCAGCTTCCTTGTCTGAGGAAGGTGATGATAACAGCCCTCATTCCAGTGGGGCATTGTGATGACTCAATAGGATCATGTATGTGAGGTATACGTACAGTGCCAGATTCAATAAATCATCACCATGACTGACTATGATCATGAGTCTCAGTTTCCACCTTTGACAAATAGGCCTAAGAACATATCTGCCTCCTAAAGTTGTCATGGGGATGAAATGAGGTGACATGTGTGGGAGCTTCTTTTCAACTATAAGTTGCCCTCCACATTCAAGGCAAAGATGTAGAGAGGAGAATGCCACCATCATCAATTCAACACTGTCTGCTGAAGAGGAGCAGAATGTGAGCAAGTGTCTCATGCTTTTTCCATCTCCTGGGCTTTTCAGGTATCTGGAAGCATTGCTGCCCCATGTGCTCAATAAGGTCTTTGAGATAGCCACCCCAGGGGCCCCATTGCTTTGCCCTTCTATGTCCCCTGGAAGCGCTTCCTGTCAGGTTGCTGCTAGAAGCCTTACCTCCTGTTGCAAGTTACATGTCAGTACAAAAAAGAGGGACCTTCTTGCTCAGTCACAATCCATTTAATTTGTTTTTTCTTTCTAGCACCCATCGAGCTCGCAGTCCCCTCGAGCTTCTGTAACAACTGAGCTGTGTTTGGACAGAGGCTTATGTGCACTCCATGCTGCCTCCTCCCAACCCAGCGAAGCCAGATCTCAGCCATGGGTGGGTCCTTGGCCAGGGACCCTTTGGCTGAGAGTCTGAGCTTAATTTGTGGTTGTCCAAAAGCAGCCTCTTAGCTATGACCAAGGCTGCGCAGAGCTGACTGAATGCAGAACGTGTTGGCCTTCCACCCCCGCCTGCCTCAGTGAGGCATGCCCGGAGATTCACCCAGCTGAGGGAGTCACCATTCCCTGGTCTGGAGGGCCAATGCTATATAAAGCAATGGCCCTTGTAGTTTAATCTTGTACCTCCTCATTTTCTCCCACAGGACCTCCCTGAATAGGATTCTGAGCCACAGAGTTTTCTCCCTGAGGCCTCCTCCCTCAGCCCGCTCAATTCCATGAATAGCCCCAGAGCCCTCTGGGAAAAAGGGCTGGCTGAAAAGGTGCTGCATCTGCTTAAGCCTGGAATGGGGACGAGCTGGAATGCTTGCTCTTCCCTTCAGTTCCTTTCTGTTACTGTCTCTGACTTCTGGCTGGCTTGTTTCTCCTCACCCTGGCAGGACCTGTGTGGAGCCACCACGTGTGACACGCTGGGCATGGCAGACGTGGGCACTATGTGTGACCCCAAGAGAAGTTGCTCTGTGATTGAGGATGATGGACTCCCATCAGCCTTCACCACTGCCCATGAGCTGGGTAAGGCTGGAGGGGGCTCTTGGATGGGGTAGAAGAGCTCCTCTCTGGGGTCTTCCTGGGGTTCCCTGGGTGCTAGGGCAAGGGGTAGACACATGGACTTGTCTTTGCTTTCTTGTGTCCTGAAGCCTTAGGGATCCTTTTTCAGGGTTAGAGTCTTCCATAGCGGTGGCTTTGTTCGATTTTCTCTGATGGCCCCAGCTCAGTTGGCCAGTGATACTGTCCAAGGACCTAAGCAGCCAGAGCATCTCATCAGTTAGGCACTAAGAGGAAAATAAGTTAAATACCCTGCTGCCCTCAATGAGCCCACAGCCTGATGGATGAGGCAGAGAACACAAGAACCTGATCTTGGGGACATCTGCAAAGGAATCTACCCCTATGTAGAAATGACCCTTCTGAAAGCCATTGACAGGGGCCTCTAGCTTCCCAGCCAACCCTCCTAATAGCCACGCCCATGCCCTCTAAACTGCCCAGCACTATGCGTCTTCTTGCCTCACCCCAGGCCATGTGTTCAACATGCCCCATGACAACGTGAAAGTGTGTGAGGAGGTGTTCGGGAAGCTCCAAGCCAACCACATGATGTCTCCAACGCTCATCCAGATAGACCGCGCCAACCCCTGGTCAACCTGTAGTGCAGCCATCATCACCGACTTCCTGGACAGTGGGCATGGTAAGCCAGGGTGACAGAGTGGGAGCATCCATGCTGTTGCTGTTGGCGGCACTCGCCACTTCTCTGGACCTGTGCTCTGTTCCCTAAGGTGTGCCTGACCCCAAAGAGTTGGGCTCTGAAGTGTGTTCATTCCATTGCCCTTTGTGTCCTTCTCTCCCTACCCTTCAGCTACTGGGCTGGCAAGGCCTCACCTTCCCCAGCTCATCCCTAATGAATGCCCTGGGCTCTCTGCAGGAGACTGCCTCCTGGACCAACCCAGCAAGCCTGTCGCCCTTCCCCAAGACCTGCCAGGTGCCAGCTACACCTTGAGCCAGCAGTGTGAGCTGGCCTTTGGCGTGGGCTCTAAGCCCTGTCCCTACATGCAGTACTGCACCAAACTGTGGTGTACCGGCAAGGCAAAGGGGCAGATGGTGTGCCAGACCCGCCACTTCCCCTGGGCAGATGGCACCAGCTGCGGCGAGGGCAAGTTCTGCCTCAAGGGGACCTGTGTGGAGAGACACAACCTCAATAAGTACAGGGTGAGTGTGCTGGAGGGGCACAGACTCTGGGCCCTCCACTGGGAACTGGTCTCATCCCAGATTTGCTATGTGTAACTGTATCCCATTGCCATGCTGTGCCTCGACTTCCCTGTCTGTGGTTCTGTTACCTTCTTGACTCTAAGATGGGAGAAAAAAGATATGGTAGGTGAGAACACTTGGTGAGGCCTTAGGTAAGTAGGCAAGTCCTTCAACCCAGTGCTGAGCTCTGTGCCTTGTCCTACCTGGCGGGGGGTGGCTCTGGACCCAGAGCTGAACACACTTGAACGCTAGAGGTGCTCAATGGCTGGTTCCTTCCTTTCCTCCCTCACCAGCTCTTTCTGAGTGTGTGCCATTTTCAGGGAGCTATGGGCCTGAGATGAACAAGGCTCAAAACTGCAAGGAAGTGGACCCCTGGGCCAGCCTCAGTAATT
The DNA here is from genome assembly GCA_007922815.1 of Macrotus californicus. Classification (NCBI taxonomy): domain Eukaryota; kingdom Metazoa; phylum Chordata; class Mammalia; order Chiroptera; family Phyllostomidae; genus Macrotus; species Macrotus californicus. The sequence continues at coordinate 105,104 of VMDR010001219.1, forward strand.
GACTACATCCTCGAGCAAGTGTTAGTTTCTGTTGTGATGGTTGTTTTCTGAAGCTGAATCATAATGGAACACACTTTATTTTTCCTGATAAGGAGGAATAGCAATCAAACCAGAACAAATCCCAAACCCCAAATACTCTCCGAACATAATAAACACTTTAGGTCCTGGGTTGGGACAGGAGAGGGATTTGCACTTTCCAAGGCAGGGACAAGAAGTCCCTCCTAGTCTCCCTTCCCCACCGTGGCCCAGCTGCAGGAGGGCTTGACGTGGGGTTTTGTGTACACAGAAACAATATAATCAAAAAGCATTTTCCCAGCACTTTGGCAATTGCATTGTGATGGGTATGGTACAGAATTATGTAAAATCTTTTTCTGTGTTCTAAGAATACATATTTAACTAAACTTTAGCCATTTATTAGGCAACAACCCTTTGTGTGCAGGGAGCTGTGTAGGATCCAGTGGTCAGAAAAATAAGTAAAAATGGGCCATGCTCAGAGGGCTCAGGGGCTAGTGGGGAAGCTGGAAATGGAACTATGGAGAGGTGCATGTTACGTGTTAAGGCAGAAGTATGAGAACGTGTCACGGGAGAACAGGGGGTGAGAGATTCTAGTGATCATTAGCGGGGTCTGAGAAAACTTTGATGGGGGGTCAGATTTGAAGAGAGCCTTGAGGGATGAGTGAGGAGAGGTGGAGCGGAGCTGGAGCCAAGTCAGGGAGGTGGGCAAGCTGGAGGGGTGGGCGGATGACGGCTCTCTCAGAATCAGCTATGGGAAGGTGGTTTGGGGCTGGACTGCAGTTGCCTTGATCCCCGGGCTGATGTGTTTTAGACTAGAAGGTCCTGAGTGCAGGCCAGTTGTGGCTGGCTCCTGTTCTCGAGAAGATGAGTCAGGAGGGTAAGGAGATTGGTCAGGGGGATATTGGACATAAGAAATGTGATCTGAGATGTACAATCTTTCCACATGCGTTCTGGAACTCTCAGTTATCAGCAGCAAAATCCACCATATCCTCAACCTTTTTTAGGAACAGTCTCTTCACCAAACTTGTTTCAATGAAACCTAGCCCTTCACATAGGACATGGTCCTAAGCGGCCAAGGTTGAACACAAAGCTTCTCCTGGTAACCACTGCAGCCCCCCAGGGACCCCAGTTGCAAGAATACCACCCTGACCACCAAGGCTCTATTTTCTGAGCTCATTCCGTCTAGTGTTCGGACTCCAACAATCCTTCCATCCCGTTTGGACCTATAGTCCAGCAGTCAGGCCATTTCGTCTTTGTTCCTCCCTCTTCTCATGCCCTCACCAACCTCTTTACGAGCCGAGAGTCCATGGCTCATTGCCCAGGGCACCCCTTCACACATACGTGGGCCCCCCCCTACGCCCCCACTCACTTGGATGAGACACCATGTTGGTGAAATCCAACTCTCTCCCCTACTCAGTTGTGCCGGAGCAGATGAATGTGGCTGCAGAAGGACATGCAGGTGTGTTCACTGGTCTCAGTTTAAATGCATGACCTGGAAACCTGGGTGGGCCCGTGAGGCTGCCCAGGGGCCACATCATAGGTTAATTCTCTAGTTCACTCACTCTCCCAACCTCCTAAACTATTATTTCACACCGTCACCCCTCTCCCCTCCTATTACCAAATGTTCCTTCCTTATTTTTACTTTTGCCAGGAACATTTCTCCTTATTTCAGTAAGAAAAAAGAAGCAATAAAATAATCAGAAGAGAACTTCCAACTCTCACCACCACCGTCTGCCCTGCTTCTGTGCCCATATTCTCTCCTTTGTCTCCTTGACGATGAGTGAACTGTCCACGCTCTCATCTGAGGCCAGCCGACCAAGGCTTTGCACTGGAATGCTGTCCCCTCTCATCCATTCCAGGAGAGCACTACCAATTCCCCTGTCTCCTGAAGCAACAGATTTCCCCCTCTTGAGGTGAATTATTCCTACCAGTGTGCAAACTTCCTGGGACTTTTCCTGTCTTGCACAGAGCTTCTCGTGATCCTGTGTCCTCTCTGTACCCTGCAACTGATCGCTCTGACTCCCTTTCTGGCGGGGTTCCTTGAAAGAGTTGTATAAACCTGCTCTGCCCAATTCCCGTCTTGGCATTTTTCTCTGGAGTCCATTCCAATTAGGGTCTCATTCCCACCATCCCTCCAGAATAACTCAGTCAGGCCATGGGATGGCCTCCACATTGCTAAGGTCAGCGGTCAGTTGCTCCTCACATTGCCTGACCCGTCAGCAGCATTTGTACGTGGACCACTTTCTCCCCTGGGGAGAAGCCCTCGCTGTCTCTCGGTTCTCTCCCCTCTGACAGGTGGCCCCTTCTCTGTCTCCTTTACCGATGCCTCCTCGCACTCCAGTTTTCCCAGTGTGGGAGAGCTCACAGACTCCGTCCTTGCCCTCCTCACTGGTCATACTAACTTCCTTGGTCATTCGTCCAGACCATTGGCTTTAATCACTATATTTCTACGTTGAAGACTCCCAAACTTGTCTGTCCAGCACAGACCTCTCTCCTGCGCTACAGACCTTAGTGCCCCACTGAATCTCGGTATCTCAATGTGGGTAACGAATGAGCATCGTAAACACAACCTCTGGGAAACCGAGCTCCCAATTATGTCCCCTAGACCTCCTGTGGCGACTCCATCTTCCAGCTGCTCGTGCCAGTGCCATTTTTCTCTCACCTCACATCTGGTACTTCAGCAATTCCTGTTCACTCTATTTGCCAAATAGATGCAGGATCAAACCATTTCTCACCACCTCATCTGCTGTAACCCTGGTCCAAGCCTCTGTCACATCTTCCTTGGGGTATTGTGTTTGCTCCCTGACTGAGCCGTTTGCTTCTCATCTTACTCCTTACACCTACTATTTCCACCACAGCAGCCAGAGTAGTCCTTTAAAATGTAAGGCAGGTCATGCCACTTCTGGGGCTTTACTCATCTCTAAGAATACGTGAGCCCTACCCTGGTTAGGTAGCTCAGTTGGTCAGCGCATTGTTCCAATACACCAACGCTGTGGGTTCGATCCCTGGTCAAGACACATACGAGAATCATCCAATAAATGCATAAATAAGTAGAACAGAAAATCGATGTCTTTCTCTTTCTTAAAAATTAGTTAAAAAAATAAGAATGAGTGAGCCCTAACTCTTCCTTCATCTCCTGCTTCACCCAATCTTGTGACCCTGGAGAACTCCAGGAACCTCCCTCCTCTGGGTCTTTGCATTTGCCCCGTCTGCATGGAATGTTCTTTGCCTAGAATCTGCACAGCTCCTTCCTGTTCATCCTTTAGGCTTCTGCAGAAATGTCGCCTCTGTGAACCCTTACAATGCCGAGTGCCCCAACTCACTGAGGCCTTTCCCATTTCTTCCCCCCCCACCTGCCTTTAACCCCACCTGACACCATGAGCACAGGCTTATCTATACCATCTTCCTCGCCCTGCTAGGATGCAGTCGCTTTGAGGACACAGACTTGCTGCACATGGGGCCAGACATGTAGTAGGGACTCAGCACATACTCAGTGCATGAACGAATGAATGGCAGGTGGAGGAGCATGGTGCATGGTTCCTGTGGGAATGGGTAGGAAGAAGCGAGGCCAGGCAGAAAAACCCCTCAGCATCATTGCAGAAGCGACAGGAACAAGGTGAAGAACTGCGGAAAAACGGGGCGATGAGGCTCAGGCCCAGGCTCTCAGTCTTTCCCAGGTGCTTGCTGACTGAGGGCAGCTGCTGTGGCGTGACGGGGATGACACCCACTGTGCCAGGCACCAGGTGGGGAGGAGACGGAAAGGGCAAACGTCGAGGACTCTCTTAGAAGCAAAAGGATGGACTGCGGTGAGGCACCGGTTTGAGGGGAAGGCGGGGCTCAGGGAAAGTGATTTTTTACAGAGTGAGACAGACATGTTGACACAATGAAAGCAGAACTACCTGACAGAGGACAGACAGAATAAATAGGCTGAATGTATACATAAATTCCAGTGTTTGCATTGCACGCAGCCAGTTCCTGATTCGCTCCATGTGGATTAGTGGTTTTGGATGCCCTGTGACAGCGTTTTAATCCCAGGCTCGTTCAACGGGGCCGATTCCTTTATTGCCCAACTGATGTGTGCTCGGGGGATAAAAACTCACTTAACTGTCATCATAAGAAAAACATCATGAAGACGATAAATTTTCTATCCCCTCTCCACCCTCTTAAAAAATAAGACAACGCTGCATCACTCGCCCCGAAGCCAAATGGAGTTTTAAGATTGCTTAATAGTTTCATGTCTATCTCTTCTTAGCACAAACATTAGAACTGCTAGCAGTGAAACCTTTTCAAGTTCAGCCCCCAATTGGGGTGAAGATCAGTCCGGTTTTCGCGAAGAGCCTGAATTATTAAATATTTATAGATATAAATATTCAGATCTCTGTGGCTTCCTGGCAAGGCTGGGGGCAGGCCATGCCTTAGTTTTAGAGACTTGTAAATACACTGACACTTCCAAAGGAGAAGCTTTGAACTCCTGCATGGCAAGCACTGTACCAGGAATTCTCATTCACATTACATCATTTAAATCTTCTGTCTGACCACGCACCTGAGTGTCGTGGGCCCCGTTTTTGCAGAGGAAGGACCTGAAACTTAGGAAATTGTAGCGTTTGGCTTGCCTGACTTCACAGCCCAAGATGCCTCTCTTCTGAGTGGCCTTGTTTGTTCCTGGGAGCTGCTGGCATCTGCTACTTGATAGGTTGAAGTGCTGTGTGGGCCTCATGCACACCCATCATTTGCTTGTTGTTTTGTCCTCGGTGATACGAAGGGGACTTCGTTCCGGTGGGGTGGGACCAAGGAGGCTCTTCTGCAGGTTCAGGGTATGGGTGTGGTGTCCTGACCCCTGCAGGAGGATAACAGACTCTTCTTCACAGGTGGATGGCTCGTGGGCCAAATGGGAGCCCTACGGCCCATGCTCTCGCACCTGCGGCGGGGGAGTGCAGCTGGCCCGGAGGCAGTGCAGCAGCCCCACCCCGGCCAACGGGGGCAAGTACTGCGAGGGAGTGAGGGTGAAATACCGATCTTGCAGTCTGGAGCCCTGCCCCAGCTCAGGTGAGGAGGGAGGGTAGCGGTGGCCTGGGCCTGGGACTGGGGAAGGCCAGGCTGGCGGTCACAGCCCCCACACTGGGTAATTCATGGCCATGAGGTTATTGAATCAAGATTCTGTGCCTTAGGACAGAGCCTGGGAATGCACAGGTGCACATGCCTTTTGGGATAACTTCTGGGTCTACTCCCTTGGCAAGGATGCTTCCTTCCGGATACTTAGACTGGGAGGTCAAGTGCCCCAAGGGGATGAAGTCCCCTTGTTAAGTACTCCCAAGCCCATCTTCATAAGCAGGAATTCATTGGGTTGTCCAGGGCCCATGACCTTGGGTGGGAACAAAATTACATCTCTATTTTTACTGATCTTTTTTTAATGTAAAATTTCGAATTTCCTTCAATTAGAAATTTAGTATTTTTTTTAAAGATTTTATGTATTTATTTTTAGAGAGGGAGGAAGGTAAGGAGAAAGAGAGGGAGCGAAACATCAGTGTGTGGTTGCCTCTCATGCGCCCCCTACTGGGGACCTGGCCTGCAACCCAGGCATCTGCCCTGACTGGGACTTTGGTTCGCAGGCCTGCGCTCAGTCCACTGAGCTACACCAGTCAGGGCTAGAAATTCAGTATTTTTTTCCTAACCAAAATTTAGTAGTAGCAGTACCTGTGACTTTGTCACCGGTAGAAATCACGGATTTTTCACATTATATTTGAGTTGTCACAGATTTCTCAAAACGCTGTTTGTCCTTGACACTACTTCACAATTACAGTGGTTATAGGCTCATTACTGAGTCTTTATTACTGAGACTTGTTATTTGTGTTAACAAGGAAGCACATATACCACAAACATGTTTCAGAATGTATTGGTAATCGCATATGTATATAATTGGTATTCTTTGTAACCTGTGTAATTCATCTTACACATTTAATAACATTCTGAAAACAGTTTCAGTAGACTTCTGAAGGGCTTTGTAGCAGGGGGCCTAGGAGGTGGAGCTCAGGCAGTAATGTGAGTGAGACTTCACTGGCTGGCCCCGCTGCTCAGCTCCTCCTGTGTGGCCCGGTTCCTAACAGGTCACAGACCTGACCGATACTGGTCCACAGCCTGAGGGGACCCATGTTCTATTGTGCAAAGGACTAGAATACCTGTCAAAGCTGGCTTTGAGGCCAGATTCCTGGAGAAAGTGGCACAGTGCCTGGGAGATGCCTTATCATCTGTGCCCTGCATCCTGTGGTCCCTGTGTCCTGTGGTCCCAGCCTGATTTGGTCCTTTGAGATGCAGTGGCTTCAATGCTCAGGATCAATCAGCTGAGGGTGGGGAGGAGCTGTTTAGTGCCACAGGAGGCGGAGCACCCACTGGGAGGCTGAGCACCCACGGGAGGCTGAGCACCCACGGGAGGCTGAGCACCCGGAGGGCTCTCTGCTTTGCCCTTCCCTTGGCCCCTCCCTTTAGCTTTCTGTACGTGCTTTCCCTTCCACAGCCTCTGGCAAGAGCTTCCGGGAGGAACAATGTGAGGCCTTTAACGGCTACAACCACAGCACCAACCGGCTCACCCTCACAGTGGCGTGGGTGCCCAAGTACTCAGGGGTGTCTCCCCAGGACAAGTGCAAGCTCATCTGTCGCGCCAACGGCACTGGCTACTTCTACGTGCTGGCACCCAAGGTGAGCAAGCCTGGGTCAGGAGGTCAGAGGAGGTTCAAGGTCTTCAGGGGAGCATCCCGTTGAACTGCCCCTCTGTCCTTTGCTCCCCCTCTGGGGGGCGCTGCAGGTGGTGGACGGCACACTGTGTACCCCTGAGTCAACCTCAGTGTGCGTCCAGGGAAAGTGCATCAAGGCTGGCTGCGACGGGACACTGGGCTCCAAGAAGAAGTTTGACAAATGTGGGGTGTGCGGGGGAGACAACCAGAGCTGTGAGAAGGTGACGGGACTCTTCACCAAGCCCGTGTGAGTTCTGGGCCCTGGAGGGTGTGGCCAGTGTGCAGGGGAGATGGGGTAGCGGGGGTGAGTGACATTGTGCCAGGCACTGGAAGTTTGTTTGATTGGAGTCAATGTCAGATCCTGGCCAGTACCCTTGCTGTGGAGACCACTCACACTCTTCTGAGAGTATGTATGTATGTATGTATGTATTCATTCATTCATTCATTCATTCAGCAAACAAAGAGGAATGCTCAAGGAGGACAGCACTCAGCAGGAGATGCTATTCTGGGAGATGGCAGAGAGTTGTTAGGGTCCATCTAGAGTCCTATGCTAAGACGGAGCTGGGTTCAAACTTCAGTTCCCAATATTCTGGGCGGCTTTGGACAAGTGACACAGTCTCTCTTGTTTTCATCCTCATCCGAGGACATGCTTATTAATTTTAGAGAGAGAGGGGACTCTCTAAAGAGGGCGGGGAGAGAAACATTGATCAGTTGCCTCCCACACATGCCCTGCCAGGGACAGAACCTGCAACCCAGGCATGTGCCCTGACTGGGAAAAGGGGTTATGGGATGATGCTCCAATCAACTGAGCCACGTGGGCCTGGCCAGTCTCTAGAATCAGATTTCTTCACTTATAAAGTGGGCACATCACTAATATGTTTCATATAGTGCTGTTGTTGAGAATTAAGGGAGTTAATCCAGGTAAGATGCTTAGCATACTACCTGGTACATAATAAATGCTCACTAAATGTTCGTGATGATGATAACAAAACATAACTGTACTGGAGGCAAAATGTGACAGCCTCCTCTTCTCCCTGACCTGAGGCCCTGGCCTTGGAGACCAGGTCAAGGTGAGAATGGCACTCACTGTAGAGAGAGAAAGGGTGGGACTGAAGGAACCCCCCTTCCTGGGAGACCTGTGCTGGGACCAGCTGAGGAAGTGTCTCTGGGCCTCTTCCATTCCCAACCCAGAGCCTGTGGCTCCCTAGCTTGAGCTCTCTGAAGTCCAGCACATTCCCTTTTATTTTCCAGAGGAGTGTGCTCCTTTGAAAGTCCTGACCCATGTCTGGGAGCAGCTGGGCCAGGCAGAGCCCCTGGGGTCTCATTGGAGGGACAAGTATGGTTGGCTCTGAAAATTTGGGAGTCCAGGTGCTGACGATGGCTGGCCAGGAGCCTCAGCTACATGTCCCTCCCCCTACATCTCCCCCGCCCAGGCCCCTCTGCTGAGCCCCTAGGTGGGTACCTTCTCTGGTCACTTGGACACAGCAGGCCATTGGTGTCCTAGGCTGTCCTTCACAAGGATCTTCAGGGGGCAAGGGACAAGTGAAGAGTTAAAGGTTAATCCTCCAGACTCGTTTCACTGGTGAAATGACAAGTGTTCCTTTCATAGACTGTTGGAACGGGAAGGAATCTTCATGCCATCTAGTTTAACCTACTCTTTGTATAGATGAGGATGCTGGGACCCAGAGAGACCGACTTTCTTAAAGCCACCAGGGAGTTGGGCTCCCAGCCAAGGCTTGATCCAGGTCCCCAACTCCAGAGCTGCGTGCGCCTCTGCACTGAGGCCCCAGCCTGGGACTCCGGGACTGCAGCCTGACTCCCTCCCCCCACCCTCCCCCTCGTGGATATCCATGGCACGCTTAGTCTGTGCCAGGTGCTAAGCTTCACGCTTTCTGTGCTGTAACTCATTTCATCCTAATCACTGTGCCTCCGACCTCTAAGTAAGTTCTCTAACTAAGGCCAACAGCTAAGGGTGTGGTAGGCATCCCTCGGGCTCCACCCTTCTGCGTTCAATCAGATGCTGGAATTTAGCAAAATATAATTGTGTCGAAGCGAAAAAGATCATGAGGTGACACGGCGGGCATGTTTAGTTCGAGGTGATCCGAAGACAGTCCCCTCCACCTCACAGCTCGTGTGCCTCCGTGCCCCCTGGGCAGTGGTGGGGCAGCCGGGTTAGTCTGTGTTCTCTGCTGTCTTCCTGCCCACCCCAGGCTCTGGGACAGGGGAACTCATTATGACTTCGGAGGGATCAAGGTCTTGCTGTCCAGGCATCTGTCTAATGCTCCTCCCCTCCCCACCGCAGGCACGGCTACAACTTCGTGGTGGCCATCCCCGCGGGCGCCTCGAGCATCGACATCCGCCAGCGGGGCTACAAGGGGCTCGTTGGAGATGACAACTACCTGGCCCTGAAGAACAGCCAGGGCAAGTACCTGCTCAACGGGCACTTTGTGGTGTCACCCACGGAGCGGGACCTGGTGGTGAAGGGCAGCGTGCTGCGCTACAGCGGCACGGGCATGGCGGTGGAGAGCCTGCAGGCATCCCGGCCCATCCTGGAGCCCCTGACCGTGGAGGTCCTCTCTGTGGGGAAGATGACGCCCCCGCGGGTCCGCTATTCCTTCTACCTGCCCAAAGAGCCTTGGGAGGACAAGTCCTCCCACCCCAAGGATCCCCGGGGCCCCTCCGTGCTCCACAACAGCGTCCTCAGCCTCTCCAATCAAGTAGAACAGCCGGACGACAGGCCTGCGGGGCGCTGGGTGGCGGGCCGCTGGGGGCCGTGCTCCACGACCTGCGGCAGTGGCCTGCAGAAGCGGGCAGTGGTCTGCCGTGGCGCCCCGGGGCAGCGCATGGCGTCTGCCTGCAACACAACCCATCGGCCAGTGGAGACGCGCACCTGTGGGGACCCCTGCCCCACCTGGGAGCTTGGAGCCTGGTCGCCCTGCTCTAAGAGCTGTGGCAGGGGATTTAAGAGGCGTCCGCTCAAGTGTTTGGGCCATGGAGGGCGGCTGCTGGCCCGGGACCAGTGCAACCTGCGTCAGAAGCCCCAAGAACTGGACTTCTGCATCTTGAGGCCGTGCTGAACAGGACCATCCCTTTCTCCTCCTCGCTGTCCACTCCATGGGTACTGCCAGTGCTCTGGCCAGCTGGAGCCGTGGGCACAGGGCAGTGGCCAGGGGCCCATGCCACGATGGCACCACACCCAGGGACTAGGATCGTGGGTGGGAGGGAGTGGTTCCCTCCTCTCTGGCCTGGGCGGGGAGCTAAGTCACTAACGCATAGTCTACCTCACACCTGGCTCCTCCGGGGCCCAGTCTCGGGGAGAGGCTGAGAGGTGCAGGTGCTGGGCAAGAAGGTGCTGGGGTCCAGTTGCCAAGAGACCTGGAGGATGGGCACTCCCAGGCAGAACTTCAGGGACCTTGGCCCCCGTAAGGGAGGCCATAGGCTGCTGGAAGAGCCATGGCCCAGCAGCTTGGCACCCTCAGGTGGCCCCAGGGGCTCTGAGCCATCTCTGAACAAGGTGCTTTTAGCCCACATTCCTCTTCTGACTGATGCTTCGGACTGAACAATAAAAATGGGCAGGGGGTGAGCAGGAACCGAGGGGAGAGTGGAGCGAGGTAGGCCTGGTGCTTGGACCAGTGTCTTTGGGAAGAGCTGGATGCATAGGGGGAGTCCTGAGGTTCCTCATCTTCCTTCTACCCTTGGCCCCCCATTACAGAGACACCACTTCTCCATGTGTCACCCAGGATACCAGACTAGTGGGAGGGCTTTCACATGGGTGTGCTCTGAGGCTTTGCAGGTAGAGCTGGGAAGTCAATAGGGAGCCTGTTGTTTTCTCTAAGAGGGATCCGACCATTCAAAAAATGCCGAGACTTGTAAGGGGAGGTGGATTCTGGGCCTGAAGCAGGGAGCTGGAGAGATCCAGAGGGCTGTGCTGTCACTGGGGCCCTAGGATGGGGAGCAGGAGGCCCCAGTTCTGATGGCCTCTCCCTCCAGGAAGGCAGGTGTGAATCAGGCTGATGTCTTAGGCTCTGCATCATCTCAGAGAACCATTGAAGTGGTCGCGGTCCCATGCCCACCGAGGGCATGGGATGTGCCCAGGAGGGCTGGGTGCTCCGTCTGGACAGCTCCATGCAGTCTGGCCTGGGGCACGCTGCATCCCAGGCTGTGGTTTCCGCAATTGCAAAACGGGGTGCCCAATTTGCTACCTCAGGCTGTGCTCTCTGGGAACCTACCCTGTCCCTCTCCCAGGGCAGTGGTGTCCTGGTGCTTCCCGAGGCCTCGGCTGTTGTCCTCTGTAGAGTGCGCTATCCAGGCACAAAGATGAGCTTGGGTGCCTGGCTTTCTGCTCCCCGCGGCCTGGCCACTCACTGCAGCTCCGCATACAAAGACAGGGCCTGTTCAGGTGCTCTGGAAGCTGGTTTTAGGAGACCCAAGAATCCATCACCTGACCCAGAGGCCCTTGCTAACCACCAGTGGGGACCGCTGGGGACCTGTCTATCTTGGGGATGTGTTAGGGGCGTAGAAACCAGGATGTTTCCTAGAGCTTCAAGTGGGAAGATGCTTGGGGTTAAAGATTCTCTGGCCCAGGAAGGTATTTCTTGAGGGTTCAGCTGCCCCAGTACGCACATGCAAGATTCTGCTTCTGAATGTAGGTAACGTGTCCCGGACTTCAGTGAGGGGACATCAGGGCAAATGTCTTTTATTTGGTTTCCCTTAAGAGTCAGAATCCACCAACCAGCCAGCCAGCCAGCCAGCCAGGCCTCCGGGATGGCATTCTCATTCCAGTCGAACCCTAGGCTAAGCCCGTGGGCAGAGCTCCTGCAGTGAGACAGTGGACGTGCGCGTCCTGGAAGCCGGGCCTCAGTCTCCCTGGGAGACCGGAGTGGGCAGGAGCTAACAGTGGAGCTGCAGGGATAGAAGGAGCCCAGGGCGCGGGCTGGGTGCAGACCCCGCTAGCCGACGATAGCACTGCTCCCTGCGCTTGGTGACCCTGACCTCGGGGAGGAGAGGGTGGCGCAGGGGCTGTGTGGAAGGGGCAGGGGAGTGGGTGGGTGGGGAGGGGGCTGCTGTCAGCGGGGTGCTGGGCCTGCTGGCAGAGCAGCTTTACAAATCACTTCAAGGAGGGACAACCAACTTTGTCCCTGACACAAGCTGGTCTCGATGCTCTTTTCTGTCGTGATGTTTTCCTCTTTCCTTTTTTTTTCCTTTTTAAAAGAAGTGTGACCGAGACAACTTGGGAGGTTTGTCCCATCTTTGACCATTTCCTACTCCAGCCATGCCCTCCGAGGCTGAGCAGAGAGAAGCCTCTAGGCACAGGTTTCTAGTGATGGAATAAAAAAGTTAAGGTGGCATCTCATGTCTAATGCAAGAAGAGGAACGTTCTGGGGGCTCCAGCAGTTTCTTTGGTGGGGCATGGACCGGAAAGGATCTGAGCTCAGGAGCCCTCTGCCTCCTCTGCCCATCGTGTGCACTGATTGGAGGAGTCCGAGCTTGGGGGCCTTGCCAGGCTGGAGTGGGGCGCCGTGGGGAGCCAAGGACAGGTGGAGAGATTGGAGCGTTTCCTCCCTGGAGTTGGCTGTGGAAGGCACGAGGCACTGCCCTGCAGGGAGTGTCTGGTTCTCGTGCATCCCATGCACTGCGGAAGGGCGGAAGGGCTCGGTACCGGCTGGGCGGTGTGTACTGTGTATGCACAGGGGCTGGCTGCTGCGGGGACGACAGCCTGCTCCAATAAAAGCTGTAAGTGTTTAAATCTGTGTCCTGCCTCTGAGAGCTTACCTCTGCTACCAACACCTGTCCCATTTCCATGGAACACCCACCCCGTGCAGCGCTAGGGGCTGTGGTATATGACAGGGACGAGGACAGGCACGGTCTCAGTCCTACAGCCAGCTGAGGGGCAGGGCAAACAAGGAACAAGCGGAGAGGCAGGACAGTGGCAGAAGCTGTGAGAGCCAACAAGAGATGAACTGACACTGAGAAGGGGAACCAAGGTGGGGGTGGGTGGGGCGTGTGGGTAGAGTGACCGGGGAAGGCCTGGCCCAGGATGGGACACAGCCCCATTGAAGGGGGACCTGGGCCTTGCAGCAGGGGAGTAGCCTGCGGGCTTGGGGGCCAGAAGGAGCAGGGTGGCCTTGGGTGGGACCGTGGTGCGGAGGGAGGCCCAGGAGAGGCCAGGGGGTCCACCATGCAGGGCTCCCGGTTACCTGCCTTAGGTGGAAGCCCCATGTTTCCGGAGGACAAGTTCCATTCTATGTGGAAAATGTTTCTTGGTTCCTAGTTCTGCTTTGGTTTGGTGTTAGCAGGTAGGCGGGGAAGGGGCGGGATGCTTTTTAAATAACATCCACCTGGGCCCTGGCTGGGTGGCTCAGTTGGTTGGGGCTTTGTCCCTGTAACCGAAAGGTGCTGGGTTCAAGCCCCAGTCAGGACACACAACTAGGCTTCTGGTTAGATCCATGGTCGATCGGGATGCCTATGGGAGGCAACTGATCCATGTTTCTCTCACACATCGATGCTTCTCTCTCTCCCTTCCTCTCCCTCTAAAATCAGAAAACGTATCCTTGGGTGAGGATTAAAAAATTAATAATAACATCTAACTGGGAGTCCAGAAACTTGAGTTGGTCTCAGGGCTGAGGTCCTCTCTTGGAATCCCATTTCCTGTCTGCAAGGGAGAAAGGTCGCCTTCACATTTAGGGTGCTTCTCGCGTTCACCAGCTGGGTTTCTGGGTGCAGTTCGCGTTTAGACTTTGCGAGACGCCTCAGGGAGAGTGACTTCTTCAGGAGCTGGTTCTAGACCCAGAGGGCTCCAGGGCGAGAGGTCCTGAGTGGGGGCTGGGATGCAGCTTCCGCCCTGGAGGAAAGTTCTGGTGGGGCAGGGGCCAGCCAGAAGAGCCTGCTTGAGGGGATGAGAAGTCGGGAGGGGATCTGGAGGGGTTCACATCGATGTCTAAGCTACAAGTCAGCAATTGGAAGATCTTTGTAAAATTACTCAAAACGCTGTCACATTCCTGGGCTTACTTTTGTTACCCCTTCTGTTTTCCATTACAGTGATTGCCAATAAAACCTTTCTAAGGAAAAGTTCCCATGGGTTGGTTTAGGGGCAAATGAGAACCTTTCTCTACTCACAACACTCTTGCCATCAAATGTGTGGGTTTTCCCCATGCCAACCAATTCTCCAGCTCTCCGGACACCAACTGGGTGTCCTGTGCTTTAATTTATTTCTGACAGTAACTAGGTGGAATCAGCCTCAGGCTCCACAGGTCTAGGGGTTCAGTTCTACAAGGTTACCCCCACTTTGGCCATAGTCATGGGGCCCCGGTACACCCACACTCCTGACAGACTTGTTGCAAAGGCGAGGGTTTCCATGACCCCCCTCAGGGTGGATGACCTGCTGGGATGGCTCAGAGAACTCTGGGAAACAGTGACTATGCTTACTGGTTTGTTAGAGAGGGTGTGATAAAGGACGCAGATGAACAGCCACAGGAAGAGGACGCAGGGCAAGGAGCAGAAAGGTTCCAAGAGCAGGAGCTTCTGTCCCTGTGGATTTGGGGTCCGTCACCCTCCCTGCATGTGGCTGTGCTCAACAGTCCCTGTAGTCTAGGGATTTTTACGGAGACTTCCTCTGTAGGCAGGATGGATTGTTAACTTATCTCCAGCCGCCTCCCCTCCCCAGAAGGCAGGTGGTGGGGCTAAAGTTCCAGGTTTCTTAGCTCGGCTTGGTCTTTCTGGTGATCAATCAGCTCCCTCCAGGGCCACCCAGGAACTTACCCAGAGTCACCTCATTAGAACAAAAGACACTTCTATTACCCAGGAAATGCCAAGGGTTTTAAGGGTTCTGTGTTGGGAAGGAGGGAGGCAGAGATCAATATACATAATCAGTATATATATATATATATATATATATATATATATATATATATATATATATATATATATATATATATTTCTTACTATGTCGCAGCAAATAAAGAGGAAGGAGAGGCGGCTGGGACCCACATCAGGAGAGGGTGCAGGTAAGGGATGGTGGTAGCAACTTACGATTACATTGAAGTCGCCTGGAGCAGGGCAGGCTGTCTGCCCTTTTAGGGCTTTCTGGAAAGGGAAGGAGCAGTTTCCTAACCTCATTGGCCTTTGAGGAGAATTTGCAGGAACAATTTGCTTTGTAATTCATCCTTGGGAGAGGAATGTATTTTTTGTCCCAGTAGAGAAAAAGCCTCCATAACTGTCAAAAGGTCTGGACTCCCTGGGGCACGCTCCCCCTGCCCAGCGAGGCCTGGCTGGTCCCCAGCAGGCTGAGCTGGCAGGGCCAGTGGCAGCGTGTGTGTGACCCAAAGAGGCTTTCCGTGGCTCCTTGACAGACTCCCAGCCCTGCTGAGTGAGTCAGCCCCGAAGTCTGCAATCCTAGCAGCAAATCCAAGAAGAGCCGAATGTCTCCCCCTGCAAGCTCTCCAGAAGCCACCCCATCACCCCCAGCCCACGACAGCCTGAGAGGATGACAGTGACATGATCACTGCTCTCAACAGTGGGACTTGGCCACCCGGAGGCTCAGTGGCGGGTCCCCTTGCTGCTCAGTTGGGAAGCCCTCCCATGTTTGTTCTCCTGTGTTTGGTCAGCTACGTACAACACATTCCAAGCACTGGCTAGAATGTTGTGCAGGGAGATAAGATTCCTGGCTTCCAGCAGCATTCTGAAGAAGAAACAGAACTATTTGTTTCCAAAGGAGAGAGATTTTGGCAGAAAGGGCAAGATGCAGAGGAAGAGAGAAAGGAACCTCTCCACGAGAAATCGGATCAGGGAACACGGTGAAAATATTGTCATGGCGAATGGTGGGAAGTCGATGAGCTATTTATCCACTCCCTTAAATTGTCACAGTCTGCTCTTCCCACCTCCTCTCCGCTGTCTCTTCTTGCGGCCACATTGGACTTCTGACCAGCTGTCCAAATGACCTCGTGGGACTGGGCTTCTAGTGTCAGTAGGAGGACCCATTGCTTCTGCTATGGGTGATGCAGTGGTGTTGGTGTTGAGGATTTTGAGAAAAGATTCCTCGGGAGGTGTAAGGAGTTGTGTTCAGGAGAAAGGCATGACCTGGGCAGCAGTTACATTCAGCACCTAGCTGGGGTTTGGGGCACAGTCACCCGTCAGTGACAGTTTCCAAGAAGGAGGCTTCCCTGGGAACACCCATCAAACCGAGAGGGAGGACAGCCATCTCCTCTGAGCTGTGAGGACCCTGCTCTGAGTGGGCACTGATCTGACATCCAGACGTGATCCCATCTGGTCCTCACAGCCAACCTCTGAGGGTTGATCAACCCAGAATGAAATCAGCATTTCAAAATGTGAAGTAACTTGTGCAAATTACCCTGGCTGGTGGCAGGGCGAGATTCAAACTCAGGGTTGCTTCCTTCCAGAACCAGGCTCTTCACCACCCCACTGCAGTCAGCCCCCAGTAAGCCGGTCCTTTCCTTTTCCCTGAAAGACCCCTTGGAATGACTTAGGAGTATGTTCTTGAGGCAATGTTTGTGATTTCCAAAGGATCTGGTAGCACAACCCAAACTGGCCCTGAGTCCTCTAATCTCTTCTAACAGGAAATCTAGTCACTCGATCGGTTTCTTGTATGTTTCCCAGTGGCGCTTCTTTTGAGGTTCCTAGGGCTGGCATTTGGCTTTCCGGACCACCCCGCCGCCAGATGAATCTGGAATTCAGAGGCGCTGGAAATCTGGAACGGTTTGAGCTACTCTGAGTGTCGAAGGGCAGAGAAGAACGATGAGAAGTGAGTGAATCTAGCTTTTTATTTTCTCCAGAAGTTCTTTTCTTCCCCTTCCTTTTCCTTGAAATAATCATTAAATATTTAAGACATACAGAAGGAATAAAAACCTAGATGCTTTATTTTATGAATCAGCCAGCATAAGAAATAAAACATGACTAACAAGAGTTGAAGAACCCTGTGGAAGCCCCCCTGCCCCCCTCCCTCTCCCTCCTCCACCAGGGTAACTATCATCTTGAATTTGCTGTTTATCACCCCTAGACATTCCTTTAGTCTCTCCCTACATACATCTGCACCCCTAAACAATGCACAGCTTCCTTCGCAGGCATGTCAACTGTATGTGCGGGGTGGTCCTGCGTGTACCTGCATATTTCCAGTGTTTTTCTGCAATTTACTCTCTTTGCTTGGTGTTCCATCTGGTGGAGTCATGCCCATGGATGCATGTAGTCCTAGCTCACTTGTTGTTCAGTCTAGTATATTATTTCATCATTTGGATACGAGCAATGGACATTGAGGTTGTTTCCAGAATTTTGCTAATACAAACAATTCTGCTGTGGAAATTCTTGTACATGTTTTCTGGTGCGTGTATTATATGAGAGCTTTGAGGGGTGAAATTTCTGGGCCATAGGGCACCGTCAACGTTATCGGGAGCTATTTCCAAATTGTTCTCCCAGTGGTTTTACCATGGCCAGGATTTTGCCAATTTGCCTCTCTTTTTTTTCAGGGGCTCCTTCTCTGCCAACTGGGATTGCTTCCTGACCCACTTACTGTTAGGTAGGAGTCACCATTCCCCAATTTCTCTGTCTCCTCTCCTCCCTCTCTCCCTCCCTCCTGCTCTTCCCCTCTCCTCACTTCTCTCCCTTCCTCTCCCTCTCGTTATCAGCCAGGATTCCACCAGGAAGTAGATGGCGCGCTTGAATTAGGGTAATTCGAGGAGATAGTTGAGTAAATGAGAGTTTACAAAGGTGTAGGCACGGGGGTAAGGAAACCCCAAGAACTAGTGCAGCGCCCCAGGCTCGTAACGCTTGGGCTCTGTTTCCATGTGTGCCCTGAAAGGAGAGGGGAGAAGGGTTATGGGAGGCCAGTCGGACGGGTGCTGAAAGTTCTGACTGGGGACACCGTTGTGGTTGCTTTATCTGCAAAAGGGGAAACCGTAGTGCTGGCCTCATACAGCTACCCTGTGAGTTCAATGGGCTGATGTGTCCCGCACACGGCCTAGCATGCAGTAAGCGCTCAATAAATACCAGCTGGTGATTACACCGGGAGCAAGTTCGGTGGCTCAGGAATTCTGAAAGAATTTTCAACGTTGTCATTTCCCAATCTGTGTTGAAATGTAAGTGGGTCAAGGTTATTCTTCTCAGTGTAGTTTCCCGACATTTAAAAAAGTAGCACACGTGGCCCTGACCGGGTGCTCAGTTGGTTGAAGCGTCATCCCATGCACCAAAATGTGGCGGGTTCGATCCCTCTTCGGAGCGTGTACGGAAGCCAGCTGACTGATGATTCGTTCTCACATCGTCTCTCTCTCTCTCTCTCTCTCTCCCCCTCCCCCACTTCCTCTCCCTCTAAAAGTCAATGAACATATCTTTGGGAGAGGATTAAAAAAAAAAGCAAATGTGGTATCTCTGTTTTTTTGCACTTTTCTGGGACTCTAGCCTTTTATATAGCTCCTCAGGTGCCAATATGGCTCTTGTTTTCTAAATATTGCAGAACTGTTTTGGGGAGGTAAATCTCTAAGATTCTGGAGACTATATTTCTCATTTTTCTTCCAAAGTTTTATTATGAAAAATATCAGACATACAAAACTGGACAGAATAATGGACGATCATATATCCATTACTTAGAATCCACAATTATTATTTTACTCCATTTGCTTCATCTCTTTCATGGACTTTTTTGTGAGTCAAACCTCTTGGAAGTGACCTCCTGACACTTCACTCTTAAATACGTTAGTTCCTAAGAATAAGGACAGCCTTAACACCATTATCATATCTAAGGAAACTAATAGTTCCTTGATAGCAACGGATATCTATTTAAATTTTCCAGTTGTTCCAAGAATCACTTATCAGATCCAATCAGGGTCCTCACATTGAACCCCAGTCTCTGACTTGCCCCATTTCCCCTGTATTTCCTGTGTGCCTCTCCTGCTGCGTTGTACCTGCAGGCTCCTGATGCCAGGTTTTCCACTAGCAGTGAGGCTGCCAGACTCCCTGGTTTCCCTGCCTCTTTTCCACAT
The DNA here is from genome assembly GCA_007922815.1 of Macrotus californicus. NCBI lineage: Eukaryota > Metazoa > Chordata > Mammalia > Chiroptera > Phyllostomidae > Macrotus > Macrotus californicus. Next base: position 123,831 of record VMDR010001219.1, read on the forward strand.
GGCCTTGAGGAAGCTGATTCTCTCTTTCACTCACGGAATGGAGTTCAGCCCACTTTCTCTCCTGGATTTCCCTGCTCTTTACTGAACGCCAAGGTCCCTCTCTCCTTGATCTTAAATACACCAAAGATTCTATTAGGGTAAAATGATAGGTGAGTTCCTATTCCTGTGAAAGCCTTTCATTTGTCTTCAGTTTTAAGTGAGTCATTTAAATGCAGTGATTCATTTGTTTATTCTACAAATATCTGTATATGTCCCAGGTACCAGGCACTAAGAATATCTCCACGTCCTTGGCTGCCTCTGTGCTGGGTTCCTCTTCTCTCTCTGGTTGTTCCTTTTCAGTTTCCCTCCGGAGCTCCTCTTCCTCCTGAGGCTTCAATGCTGGTGCTCCTTGTGGTCCTGCTCGGCTCATTTCACACACTTGGCTTCAGTGAAAACTGGCGTAGCAATGGCTCATGCATCTGCGTGCCTAAACCTTTCCCAGACCTGTGCTCACCCACATCTCTCTGCTCATCTAGTCACATGACTTGATTTCCAACCTCCTCCCCAACACCCAATGTCTTTAAAATGGGTCCCTTCTGTTCTTTTCTGGTGCTGCTGCCTTAGGGCAGACCAGCGTCACTTCTCACCTGGAGGGTATCAACAGCCCATCCCCAGCCTCTCTAGTTCCAAATGCACCCGCATGCAGTCCTCCCTTCAGGAATGGCTTTCAGTCACATGCTCTGTCTAGTGCTCTCTCAGTAGCCTCTGTGCCCCTTAATAGAGATGGGCGTAGAGATGTGTGGGATCATAGAAGGGCGATTGCTGTAGTGACTTTCATCAGATCCGAGAAGACCCCACAGAGGAAATGACGCTGGAGCCGGGTCTGGAAAAACGAATGGAGTTTGTTAGGAGATAAGGAGGGAAAGCCTTCCTCACAGTGGGGCAAGCAGGTACAATGGCACATAAGCTGTACAAGTGGTAGCCGGTGTGGCACAGTTGGTTGGAGCATCTTTCTGTGCACCAGAGGTTCACTGGTTTGATTCCTGGTCAGGGCACATACCTAGGTTGTGGGTTTGATCCCAGATAGGGATGCCTATGGGAGGCAACCAATCAACGTTGCTCTTTCTTTCTCTCTCTCCCGCCTCTCCTCCTCTCCTCTCTAAAAATAAAAATATAAAAAATAAACAATGGAAATAGCTTGGTGTGGCTGGACTGCAGGACACATGGGGCAGAGCAGTGGGAGGTGAGGCTTGCAGGTAGGCCTGGGATCTCTTGACGAAGGGCCGGCTCTACCACATCAAGGAAAGTGTGCTTTGTTTAGTGGGACATAGAGAGCCATGGAGGGACTTTAAATCAGACTTTTAAATCGGGTCAGACTTTAGTCAGCTCACAACTCCAGTGAGCTTGTAGTAAGCATGACTAGGACAGGAAAAGACTGTTGGCAGAAAGACCCAATAAGAGGCTCCTGCAAAAATCCAGACTTAAAACCATGAAAACCTAGGCCAGGGCAGTTGGAAGAAGATGACAAATTCTAGAAACGTATAGAAGTGTGAGCTGGCCCTGATAGCAAACTGTGTACAGGGTACGACACGAAAAAGGTGTCAAAAGAAACTGTAGAGTCATGTTTTCCCTCTCAATGACTCCCTGGCTTTGCAGAGGAAGTTTAAAATGAGACCATTCCTAGTCCCACGGATATGAACACAGAACAAGGGCAGAGGAAGTGGATATTCTTGATCTTCTCTCTGGATCGAGTTCTCAGATATAGTGCTGCCAGCATTCACAGCGAAGGAATGGCTGATGTTCTTCTTTCTCCTGTTGCTCTCCCCTTCCCACCACACCTCCTTACTGACCGCTGTGGCCCCTGGCATCACACGCTCCCCACCTCTAATCTTACTCTTCTGTGGTTAGCTTGGCACTGGGAAAACATACAAGGAGGTGTGGGAGATTGAAGTAAAAAATAGTGATTGGAGGAAAAGACAGAGAGAGAGTCCACATACATTAGAATGAAAGCAACCGTGGTATTTCAAATGCATTTCAGCACAGGTCATATAAACATTTATTTTTTAATATACCCCCTGTATCTTTCAATTAACCATACATTGTGCATAATATGTTTTAATACACATATCTGAGGATGGGAATAACGGAAACAGATGTTAATGAAGTTATATTGACTCTAGGGGTGACACCCCTGGGCTACAAGATATTATGGCTCCATGTGTTACCCATAAAGAGACCTGGGGCTTTAATGTGGAACGCACTCTGTTTTGGATTGGCAAATGGATTGGAGTCAGGGCGAGAAAAATGAGGATCTTCCGACTGAGAAGGTGTATGTACTGTGTCTGGGCAAGAGCACCTCCCTGTATCATCCTGGGTAAACCTCCTTGCTGCCCGATTTCTACATGCAATGGAGATTCCAGTGGTTTAGGGCCACTGCTGTTTTCTCTCTGCCTTCCTGAGAAAGTCTGACACATGGAGATTGCTTTTGAGATAATTAGATAAATACATAATTGCTTAATAAGAGGTCTTCTAGTTGCCATGAGTTCAGGGCACTATGTCTTGGTAAGTCACTTTGCTTTTATTTCTTCAGGAGCCACCTATTTATGCATGGCCCTGGGGGCCTGGACAGCCAGGGCCCTGGGTCAGCAGCCCCACCCTTCTGTCTAGGCTCAGCTGCCCCGGGGCCCAGTGACCTTCTGCAAATGATGGTATCCATTTCCTCTTTTGTTAGAAGAGGCATTGTATTTCATGTCTCTTTCAAGCTCTAAGACTCACCAATCATAAATTGAAAATCCCAGCTCCAAGGGGGTTTTTAAAAGCTTTTGTCTGTTACTGCTTCTGAAACAAAAGATGTATCTTTGACTTTATACTTTGTAAATTCCATGCTTCTCCACTCCTTTCAAAAGCTTCCTACCGGAAGCACCCCTCCCGGCCCTTCCGTATGCAGATTGCCCTTGGAAGAAGAATACATCTTTGAGAAATCTCAGTACATAGGCCTGCCACTGCCCCCCGGGGTTTCCTTAATCTTTCTTGACTGTTAAAGTAGTTTTGGATGTCAGGGAGTAGGAAAATGACACTTAAATATTTCTATTTCTTCCCTATACTTATCGTGTCCATACCTAGACACCAAAATCCATTTTGAACTCTGCACTGCCGCCCAGTGGGTAGCTCTCATCACTGCATTCTCTTTGTGCTGGGCCTTGGGGAAAGAAACCTGGGCACATTTTGGAAGATGGGGTAGAAAGGCGGCTGCTGCTAATAACGGAAGATTTTCTACATCCCGTCCAGGCACTGTTCAGTCTTTGTACGTTGGACATGTTATATGGTTTTATAGGTTATAAATATCTATGTGTTACATGTTGTGCATGCTCGTAGCAGTTGGTCCCATTTTGCAGATTAGAAAACCACCATTGGGAGTGACAACTAGCTTGGTAGGATTTAGGGTTAGAAACAGAATGGTTCCTCTTAGGCCTCTGATCTCCCAGAAATTCTTCACAGCTGCGTTCCTGGTCAACTGCCGTCTCAGCATCAGAAGAGGGTGAATCAATTGTCAGGCAGTGTTCTCAGGCCAGTCCAGTAGCTCTGTACGGCCGCATGGGTGTGGAGCTGCGGCCAAGAAGCTGGAGAAATGGTCCTTAGCCTTACAGGCCCCACAGCCCAGCTCAGAGGGTTGTTCATGGACTTAAAAACAACTGATAAATGCAGAGTAGTTCAGAAAGTTTCATAGAGCAGGACGAGTTCGGATGGATGAGAAAAGCACAGATCACCTTTGGAGGCTGGAGGAGAGAGATGGGAGATGGCCAGAGAACAGATGGATTGAAAGGTAATCCTTTCAATATTTATCATTTTCTCACCGGAATCCAGGGACATGAAATGTGAGACAGGATCTGCACTCAGAGAGTTCACCGTCTGATGGAGGAGCTGCACAATTAACCTAAGTATAGGCACCGGGCAGGGATAACGAAAGCCTCTTTGCAGGGTGATGAAGAAGCTGGCTGAAAGCAGAGGCGCTGCGCCGAAAAGGGGTGCTGGGTAAGACCAGACTGGGGAGGGCTTGAATTCCTGCCCAGAAAGTTGGGGCCTTATGCTCAACCAGAGCAATGGGGAGTCTGGTTTCTACACAGAGGACTAGCACTCTGAAATTACCCGGCTCTGACTCTTTAAGTAAGAGAAATGAGGAGAAGAGAGAAGAATATAGATTCATATACTCTGTGCCAGAAATGAGTCTCTGGGCTAATGTGTTGAACTCTGAAACCAACGATGGGGGATTTTCAAACACTGCCACGCTGTTGCCTTTCTCCGTCCACATCCACGACCGGAGGGACTTGGGGATGATCACCGCAGCACTTCCTATGTTGTTGGGTGTGGTCTCCGTAAGTTTAAGAAATTGCTCAGGGAACCCAAGCGATGAAGAGCCCTGCCCCAAAGTGAAGCTGGAGAGAGAATAGGCTCCGAGTTCTGCGACATGGGGGTGGGGGTGGGGGGGCTAGGAGGAGGGGTCCCGTCATTGTCTGGAGTGACGCATGTGACTGACTCATTTTTTCTTCCTTTTGTAGCTCCCTCTCTATGAAAAAGGTCAAATGCAATCCAAAAAATGAAACAGGCAACCTAGAAGAGAGAGCAGGAAGCCAATTTCACACGGAAAAAGAATGGTGATGGATTATTTCACCAACTATCTGCGTGCAAACCTGAAAGCTCCCAGGCAATATGTACGGGCGTAGAAAACATGCTTCTTATTTGACAGAATTCTTCTTCATTGGATCTAATCTACAGAAACATTCACTCACAAATGTGCCAGATTACACCTGGGTGTGTTTAGCACAGCATTATCTGCAATGGAAGGAGGAGAGAAGAGAGGCAGGCAGGCTTACATTCCCACTGGAAGGGAACTACTTAAAGCACACACGACACGCTTACAAAGTAGAAGTCTGGGTGGCAGTTACAAAGAATGTGGTGAAGCCATGCCCTAGTTTTCCAGGGCTGCCAAAACTGGCACCACAGGCTTGGTGCCTGAGGCAATTTCCTCACAAGTCTGGAGGCTAGAAGTCCAAGATCAAGGTGCCAGCAGGTCTGGTTTTTCCTGAGGCTTCTCTTCTTGGCTTGCAGCTGTCTTCTTCCTGTGTCTTCAGGGGTATCCCCTCTGAACAGCTTTGTGTCCTGTTTTTTTCTTATAAGGACCCCAGTCACATTGGATTAGGGACCCTAATGACCTAATTTTAACTTAATTACCCCTTTGAAGTTCCTGTCTCCAAATACATTCTGCAATACTGGTGGTTAGGACTTCAAGATGTACATTTTGGGGGACACAAGTCAGCCTATAAAAAGCTACATATGCTTGTATGGAAAGATGTATAGGATTGTCAAAAATAAATAAATTAAAATCAGTATAGTAAGTATGATACCATTTTGAAAACAAATAGTATGTATGTAACATACATGCATATATTATACCCCCAAGCATGTGGAAGGATACATGTCAAATATTTAACAGGGGAAATTCATGAGGAAGAGGTAGACATTGTAGAGAAGGGGGTGTGGCTGTGTAGGAGGGGATTATGGGAAATTTTGTCCACTTTTATTTATTGTATTCATTTCATTTTAATATGTTTTATTTTTGGTATTATCTTAGTGACAAAGAACACACCCCCCAGAGTCAGGGTGTTTAATTCATGCTTTGAGGACAGGCTCAAATCCTGAGTGTGTGCCTTTGTAACTGCCTCTCCAAATCTCTGGACCTTCACTGGGAAAAGAACAATAAGATTTTTATAATAGTCACATTAGATAATGAACTGTAAAGCACTGGGCACAGGACTTGGCACCTTACCAAGGCCAGTGAGTGTTCGCTATTTTTCTTACTATGGTAATAAAGGAGAAAGCTTTCACTTGCAATGTGGGGTGAAGAGGTGTGTTCTTAACCCCAGAGAGTTGTTACCTGAACCTGGTTCAGCTGCACAGATACTTGGGAGGCTCTCATGTGTTCGAGGCGCCCGAGCCACAGTCTGCAGAGAGATGCAGCAGTCAGGCCCGGGCCTGCCCGTGAGTAACGGAACGGCGGGCAGACAGGGCTTCCTCTACGAAATAACAGTCATTACACTGTCTAAGGAGGAAATACCTACAAAGCACTTAGTAAGAATTGAATATATGGTGATTGTTGTTATTATCTTCCTCTCTTTTGTTGCAAATTCTACTTAGAAAATGAAATTCAGAAGGCAGGTCAGGAAGGATAGATTCAGGGAAAATTACTTAAGGGAAGTATCCCTAAGCCATGCACATTCCAGATCATTCCAGGATGGGAACACCCGTGATGGCCTGTCAGGGTGCCATTTCCCCAACACTGGGGGCTGGTGGCGGGGGGGTAGGACAAATTCCATTTTCAGTGTTCTTTTTAAATCAGCAAGAGCTTCTTTAAATCTAGCTGTACTGCAGAGATACATTGCAGCTTCCTAGATCTCTGCTGCAACCTGAGAGGTCGGTGTCTTTTTGGTGCTTCCTCCTGTAGGACTGTCTCTGAGAGGTGCCTGCAGATTCTTGTCCCTTGCCCACATGTCTTGAAATACCGTTTTGTTTGTGGTTCCATTAGCCAGTCCCCGGTCAAGGACAACTGTGTCATTATCCTCCAGCAGTGATGCTGATCTTCTGGCACTGGGGCCTTGTTCTCTTGGGCTCACACACAGACCCCAGGTTCTTCGTCTTTGTGCCTGGTGGGGGGTGTCCATCCTCACCCCATCTGCTCACTGTCTGCACACCAGAGCTGGCTGCCAGCAGACTCCTCCATTTAATCACAGCAGACTGGCTTATCCAGTCCAACTAGACAAACAATGAAGAGCATTTGGGCTAGAAGGGGGGGCAGTTCATTTCTTCTCCTTTCCCCCCCACTGTTTCCTCTGAGAGAGGTCATGTGGAATTGGATTTTTTTAAAAAAGATTTCATTTATTTATTTCTAGATGGGGAAGGGAGGGAGAAAGAGAGGGAGAGAAACATCAATGTGTGGTTGCCTCTCACGCACCCCTGCTGAGGATCTGGCCCCCAACCCAGGCACAGGCCCTGACTGAGAATTGAACCAGCAACCTTTGGTTCGCAGGCCAGTGCTCAATCCAGCGGAACTGGCTTTTTTAGTGAGAGAGAAGAACACAGCCACGTGCCACCAAATGATGGGGATAGTTCTGAGAAATGCATTGTCAGGTAGTTTTGTTGCGGTGGGAAGGGCAGGGTGCAGTTAAATGAACCTGGACGGTCTAGCCTACTGCACACCTAGGCTGCCAACCTGGGCAGCATGTTACTGCACTGAACACTGTAGGTGATTGTGACATGATGGTAAGTATTTTTGTATCTAAACATAGAAAGGGCACAGTAAAAAATAAGGTAAAATAAGGATGAAAAATGGAGCGTGCAGGCTGGAAGTGCTCTGGGTGAGTCAGAGAGCGAGTGGTGAGTGAGTGTGAAGGGCCAGGACATCACTGGACAACACTGCAGACTCTATAAACACTGTCCGCTTAGGCCGCATCCAGTGCGCAAAACAGCACGAGATTAAATCAAGGGCGAGAGGAAGTGGCGCAGTCGGGAGGCGTGGCTCACTGCTGTGTAGCAGCTCTTTTTTTAATAACTGGAAAGAGTATACTCTAACGATAGCAAGTATAACATAGTAAACACACAAACCAGTAGCACAGGCGTTCACATCAGTGTCCAGTCTTACGTACTATACGCAATTTTATGGGCTATAATTCCATATACCTGCAACGCGGTAGGTTGGTTTACACGGGCATCACCGCAGACACAGAAGTGATCTCCATTAGGATGGCTACGAAGTCACCAGGTGGTATTTCAGCTCCGTCATCATCTTATGGGACCACCGCTGTACATGCAGTTTCTCGTTTACCAAAATGTTGTTCATGTGACGTGACTGTACATGCTTACAGGCTTTGTGCCAACGGCGTTTGATTCTTGGAGTCAAAGGGCTCCGAGAAGAGGCCCAAGGGGCTGCGGTGTGTGAGCAGAGGGGAGGGGGCCTGGCAGCATTGCCTGTAGGTGGACCACTAGTCAGCGATGGAAATAAGCTGCCAGGGAGGTGCAGGTGAGTAGCGTGAGCGCGGGACTCACGCCTGGAGTAGAGCGCAGGGGTTGGGGGCGGGGCGTTCCGGGAAGCTCCGCAGCCAGTAGGCTCCGGAAGCCAAGGATCCAGGTTCTACTCGGGTTGAACTGTGCGTGACCCGGTGATTGTTGCTCTTCCTGGTGCTTTGGCGCCCTTATCTGTAAATGGAGATGATATGAGTACCTGCCTGGTAGGTTTGCAGAGCAGAGTAAGAGTGATAACGTATGAAAAGCACTTAGAACCCTGAGTGCCTGGCGCGTCTTATCACCACCCCCACCGAGCCGGGACGGGAGTGCGGCGACCAGTTATGAGTACTGCAGGCGCAGGCGCGCAGTGGGGGGCAAGGACCGGAGTCCTGCTGCTCCTAAACTGCAGGGCTCCTGCCTCGCAGCTCTCGTGTGACTCAGGCAGACTCTCAGTGGAAAAATCTTCCTCTCCCAATATGGTCACTTTCCTAACCCCCAGGGTTGGGAGGTGGCTCCTCCTTGAGCCTCATCCGTCAAGGTCCGTTTTGTGAAGACCTAGCTCTTTCCCCCTTGTATCCTATTGGCTCTGGACATGCAGGCCCCGCAGGCAGAGAAATGTGCCTCAGCTACCACAGTCGCTGGGTCACAGAAGGTCCCCCTTGGCGGATAGGCCTCTGCCTGAAGGAGGACGGTGGGGCCAGCAGCCACTCCAGGCCTGGCCCTTCTTGGGCTTTCGGGTTGGAAATATGAAGTGTGACTTCCCTTGCACGTGGAAGCCTGAGCCAACCCATGTTTGGGCTTATCTCTTTACTCAACGCAGTGTTTGTTTTAGGAAAATCAAAGCGCATTCTTTTTCTGCTTCCTTCAAAGGGAGGAAGAGCCAGGCTGGCTGCTGCTTGGGAGCAGGGGCTGCTGTATTCAGAGGGGTCAGATGGGAGCTTCTCTCTTAGCCGCCTCCCCTGGGGTCGCTTGAGCTCATCCCAGCACCCAGCCTCAGGGCTCGCGGTGGGCAAGCTCTCTGAACCCGGCTCTGGGAGGGGAGGATGCCCCAGGCTCACCCACCCGTACAGACCTCCAGGCTCCAGGACCCCACCCTTCAGCCTTTGCACTGCTGAGGCCCCGCCTCCACTCCGGGCTCCTCTTTGCTGGGCCATCCCTCTGGAGTCTTGCAGTTTCTGCAGCTCAGCTGAAGGGCCAACTCGCCTGTCTGCAGCCGGGGGTTGGGGGTTGCTTGGCTCCACAGGAAAGTTATCCATCCCCTCCTCAAGTTCTGCTTCTTTCCTTCTTCCCATCGCAGGCCCACAAGTCCCTAGGGCCAGGGCCACATTCTCCCCCCTCCCTTCCAAGGAAGGTCAGAACCCTTGTTCTCCCCTGTTCTCCCCTTCACTGGGTTCAGAGTGTCTTGTTGCCGGCACTGAAGGGGTGAGACCAGCTCTCGAGGCCCAGTGGCCAAGAACAAGCAGCTCATCGTTTGAGATGCTTCTAGTAGCCCTGGGAGTCCTCTGGGTTGCTGGATGCTGCAGCCAGGACTGGACAAGGTCTGTGTGCCAACTCTGGAAGGTCACTTGGGCCTCCTAGAGTGACTGAGTCATTGCAGGAGTGAAGATCACCCCTTGATCACCCCTGGTTAGGGCTTTGCAGGGTTCAAATCACTTTTCACAGCCAGAATCTTGCAGTATAAATGGCAATGCTCTGAGCCTTAAAATTTTTTAAAAAAGATCCTGGCTGGTGTGCTTCAGTGGGTTGAATGCTGGACTGCGAAGCAAAAGGGTCGCCGGTTCAATTCCCAGTCAGGGCACATGCCTGAGTTGCAGGCCAGGTCCCCTGTACGAGGTGCGCAAGAGGCAACCACACATTGATGTTTCTCTCTCCCTTCCCCTCTTTCTTAAAATAAATTTAAAAAATCCTAAAAAATAAATAAAATGCATTCTTTACTGATTCTAAATGATTTAAAAATTGTAAGGAAAAAATTTGAAAAAGAGGTATGAGCATGACTAAACACACAAAAGCAGAGAGAATAGAACAATGAAACTCCAAGCACCTCATCACCACATTCGAAAGGCCCTGACTTTCTGCCCTTGTCTCCTCAGCCCCCATGTCTCCCCTCCTTCTTTGTAATACTCTTCTCGGTAACTGGCATACCACCGATGGCTTTCTAGATAAATCTGGCCCGTGCCTTTCTGCCACTGCAAACACAAAACTAGTGCTGTGGTCGTGGTTTATGAACACGGCTTACTTTTTTTTACACTCAGGAGACATGATCTGTTTTCACAGAGAGCTTAATCCAATGGCAAATTCTTGTCAGAAGGAACAGCCCAGCCTAATGCCAAGTGGAAAATAGTCGTTTGAGGCAAGCATTTTTCTACACCCAATCAGGCAGCATTAAATAATGATGTGACTGGCCAATTTCTGCAGCTGCTTGGGGCGGGGGGTTTGGCTGGGGGCTGGCTCTTCACGGAGAGCCCTTTCCAACCTCTGCAGAAGCAGGTCTCTCTGGGCTAGAGGCTCTCCTGCAGCCTTGATCGTTGGGGGCGTGGGGGGCGGGGTGGGGGGCAGTGGAGGATGCTGCCCAATTCGTTACTTATCAGCCTTTTTAAAGGAATGGCACCATTATTTCTGTGAAAGGCAGCTCTGGGAAAGGGCTTGTCTTTCCTGGTATCTGGTATGATCTTTTTTTTGGTGACAATGAGAACTAAGAACATTGTTGCCTTTCGCTTTTTGCCTTGGCTACCAGGAAGCAAGGTTCTCAATTTATAGCCCAATTAGAGTAACTGCTTCACCTGTGTTTCCAGTTAACTTATCTCATCCCATTTCCTCAATATGATTTCCGATTTCTCACTTTTATCTTCATGTGCCGTAGGTACAGGGATTTTATTGTACCCAGCCTGCATTTTCACTTCTTTGAATTAGGAGTGGTAGAAATTAACTGCAAAAGCAAACAGAATAAAAACTGTACTTGCCCTGTCCATAGAACCTTTGTGAGAAATCCAAAGAGGTTAAAGTACTAGGCCAGGACCACACACTCAGTATGTGGCAAGGAGGGCAAGCAGAACGACTTACACACGGCACGTTTACATGTTGTAGTTTACGGTTTTTACTTTTCAAAGGGCTCCCGCGTATCTGGAGCAAATTGTCTCGATTTGTCCTTGATTTGTTCTTTCCACAAACGCTCTTTGCTCACTTTATCTTTATCCTAGTAGGCACCGTGGGTGGATAAATAAAGATACAATAAAATAAACACTGTCCTTAGGAAAGTTACAGTGTAATAGGGGGTATCAGACATGTTCATCTACGTGGAACACGAGATAAAACCGGTGGGAATGTTTTATTTAGATAAAGTTTATTGGAGATGAGAGAAGGAAGAAGCTGTTTTAGATGAAGGGTGAGGATCGACTTTGTGTAAATAGTTGGCATTTAAGTTGATTCTTGAAGGCAAGAGAAGAAAGTATTGACTTTTTATCTTGTTCACACTGCCTTTTCCCGGAGGATGAAATTGCACAGGCAGAGGAAGGGCTGAAGGACCAGCTTGGGACTCAGGGAGGGACAGGCGCAGCCAGGCCAGACCTGTCACAAAAATGTCATTTTTTTGCACAGAACTGTTTTGTTGATTTTTTTCTCTATTGATTTCTTTCTAATTTCATTGACTTCTGCTTGTTTTGGATTTATTTGTTTTCCTTTTCTAGTTTCCTAAAGTGTTATTATCTTTGATTGTTAATTTTACATTTTTCTTCTTTTCTTATATATTTCCTCAATGCTATACATTTCTGCTAAGCATCATTTTCTCTGCCTCCTGTGAATTTTGATGTTTTATTTTCATTTTAATTTAGTTCAAAATTGTATTTAATTTTTTTTTCTCGACACTTCTTCTCTGATTCATGTGTCATTTAGAATTGTGCTGCTTAATCTCCAAGTACTTTGTTCTTATCTTTCTGTTACTCATTTCTATTTTAATTCTGTTGTGCTCTGAGAGCAGATACTGTTTGATTTCTGGTCTTCTAATGTAATCTCTCTCAGTGAATGTTCCACATGAGCTGACGAAGTATGTGTTTTTTTGAGAAGACTCTATGCTTCTGTTATTGCATGAAACAGTCTATAGATGTTTGTTATATCTGGTTTATTGTTGGTATAGTGAGTTCAATGATGTCCTCACTGATTTTCTGTTTTCTGGATCTTGTCCATTTTTGATAGAAGGGTAGAGAGTTATTGAATTCTCCCCCTGTAACATTGGGTTCACCTACTTCTCCTTGAAGTTCTATCAGTTTTTGCCTCACATATTTTGATGCTCTCTTATTAGGTTTGTACATATTAAGGATTGCTATGGCTTCTTGGAAAATTGACCCCTTTATTCCTGATTAATTTACTTGCTCTGTAGTCTGGTTTTTCTGAAAGTAAGATAGCTACTTCCACTTTCTTTTAGTTAGGGTAGCACGGTACATATTTCTTTATTCATTTACTGTACTTTTGATCTATTTGTGTATATTTTAAGTGTTTTTTTTTTATAGACAACATATAATTGGGTCTTGCTTTTTTTGATGTACTGTGACACTCTCTGTCTTTTAATTGATGTGTTTTGACCATTGACATTAAAAATGATTATTGATATAGTTGGATTCATGTCTGCCATATTTGTTACTGTTTTCTATTTGCTACCCTTGTCTTTGTCTTCTACTTCTTTTCTGTCTTTTGTGGTTTTAACCAAGCATTTTATAATTTCACTTTCTCTCCTTTCTTAGTATATCAGTGATGCTTTTTTTAAAAAAACACTTCTTTTAGAGGTTTTCCTAGAGTTTACAATATACATTTACAACTAATCCAAGTCTACTTTCAAATAACACTATACTGCTTCACAAGTACTCCGAGTACCTTATAGTGGCAAAATAGCCCCAATTCCTGCCCTTGTCCCATGTGTCATTGCTGCCTCTCATTTCACTTTACATAAACACACGCAAATTATGTATGTATGTATGCACACACAGGCACACATAATTGAACGTATTGCTGTTCCTATCCCTTTGGACAAACTGTTATCTGTTAGATCAATTAAGAATAAGAAAAATAAAAAGTTTTTATTTTACCTTCTATGATGCTCTTCCTTTCTTATGTAAAACCAAATTTCTGAGTATATCATTTTCCTTTTTTCTGATGAACTTCTTTTAATATTTCTTTTAAGATAGTCTTAGCAACAAATTCCCTCAATTTCTGTTCATCAGAGCAAGTCTTTATTTTTTCTTTCGAAGGATCGTTTCACAGGGCAAAGAATTTTAGGTTGGTGATTTTTTTCTTTCAATACTTTAAATATTTCACTCCATTCTTGTTTGCATGGTTTCTGAGAAGTCAGATATAATTCTTGTCTTTGCTTCTGTAAAGGAAAGCACTTTAAAACTCTGGCTTCCCTCAACATTTAAAAAAGCTTTGATTATCTGCAATTTGAGTGTGGTGTGCCTCTGTTTTGTTTATTTGTTTCTGCATTTATCCTTCTTGGTGTTTTGAGCTTTTCTGGGTCTGTGGTTTGTGATGTCATGAACTTGGGGGAAGTGATCAGTCATTAGTGACTCAAATGTTTCTTCTGTTCCTTTGTCCCTTTTTCCCCTGGTATTTCCATTGTACATACGTTATGTCTTTTGTAGTTGTCCCACAGTTCTTGGATGTTCTGTTCTGTTTTCTTTTCAGTCTTTTTTCTCTTTTTGGTTTTGAAACTTTTTTCCTTAGTCATGTCCAGTCTACTATTGACCTTATCAAAGGCATTCTTCATGTCTGTTACAGTGCTTTTAACTTTTAGCATTACTTCTTGATTTTTCCTTAGAATTCCCATCTTTCTGCTCACAATGACCATATGTTCTTACATACTTTATTCATTTGAATTCTTAGTCCGTTAATCAGAGTTATTTTAAGTTCCTGGTCTGATAATTCCAATATCCTGCCATATCTGAGTCTGATTCTGATGCTTGCTCTGTCTCTTCATACTGTGTTTTGCTGTTTAGTGTGCCTTATAATTTGTTTTTTTGTTTTTTTGTTTTTGATAGCTGTACATGATGTACTGGGTAAAAGGCCTTTAGTGATGTGGTGGTCAAGTGTGGGAAAGGGAAGCTCTCTATAGTTCCAGGGCTAGAGCTCAGTTTTTCAGTGAGTGTCTGCGTCTGGAACGTGAACTTTACACAGGCTTCTTGGTTTTTTCTCCCCCTTAGGTGGTCGGATAGCAGGAGTGACTGGGCTTGGGTGTTCCTCTTCTGTCACAGGGAAGGCTAGGGTGGGTTGAAGTGCGTGTTTCCATTTTTCCAGATTGCTTAGGCTAGAAGAAGACCTCAGTAATTCAGCCTCTGGGAAGATAGTTTCCCTTGAGGGCAGGCCTCCCGAAGAAGAATGCTCTGGTGGATTTCAAAATGGTTCATTTTCTCCTCCCCCTGCTGGGAGCACAAGGGTTTCTTCCCTCTGGCATGCAGTGCGAGAACCCAGAGGTAAAAGTCACCAGAGTCCCCTGCAGTTGTTGACTCAGGCTTGTCCACACTGGGTCTCCAGAAACTCCTAAATTACAGTTTAGATTTTCCTGTCCCAGGGCTGGTTCCCACAGAAGGTTTCTGCTCCCGGTAAGTTGTGACTCTCTGTACTTGTCTGACGGTTCCTCCAGTTCTGGGGACTGCAGTTTGCCCTATGACCTCATTTCTCCGAAGGATCTAAGAAGAATGTTGATTATCAGGTTTTTAAGATAGGACAGAGAGATGACTACAGAGTTCCTTACATGCTGGGCCAGAAACCAAAAGTCAGGCTTGGCTGTTTTTCACTCAATATAATTCTCTGGTCATTCATTCCGGGTGTCATATGCATAAATAGCTCATTTTTCTTCATTTTTGAGTAGTATTCCCTGGTATGGATGTGCCATATTTGTTCCACCATTCATGTGTTGAAGGGCACATAGCTGCTTCAGGTGTTTGGCTCTAATAACGAAAGCTACTATAAATGTTTGTGCATAGTGTTTGTGTGAACATATCTTAATTTCTCTGGAATAAATGCCCAGGAGTACAATTGCTGAGTCATATGGTAGTTGCATGATTAGTTTTTTTAAGAAAGTGCAAAATAGTTTTCCCAAGTGGCTGTACCATTTTATATTCCCAACAATAATGTGTAAGTGATCTTGTTTTTCCCCATCAGTATATTTTTTTAAATTTTAGCCATTGTGATAGATGTGTAATGATATCTCATGTGGCTTTTATTTACATTTCAATAATAGCTAATAATGTTGAACATCTTTTCACGTGCTTATTTTCATCTTTATGTCCTCTTTGGAGATGTGTCTCCATGTCTTGGCCAGTTTTCTAATTGGATTGTGTATTTTTCTTCTTCTGAGTTTTGAGTTTTTATAAAATATATTCTAGATACTCGTTCTTTGTAACGTATGCAGTTCGAAAACATTTTCTCCCAGTCTGGAACCCTCTTCACAGGGTCTTCTGCAGAGCACGTGCTTTTAATTTTGATGAGGTCCAGTTTATCGTTTTTCTTGTTGTGAACTGGGATTTGGGTGTTAAGTCTAGGAACTCTTTGCTTAGCCCTAGGTCCCAAAGATTTTCTCCTATTTTTAAAAGTACTTTAAACCCCAATAGTTTTATGTTTTATATTTTAGTCCATGAGCCATGCTAA